>CALSCR010001947.1:0-16581 GCA_943704495.1 Pigoraptor chileana
GTTGTGTTGTGTTGTGTTGTGTTGTGTTGTGTTGTGTTGTGTTGTGTTGTGTTGTGTTGTGTTGTGTTGTGTTGTTGTGTTGTTGTGTTGTATTGTGTTGTTGTGTTGTGTTGTGTTGTGTTGTGTTGTGTTGTGTTGTGTTGTGTTGTGTTGTGTTGTGTTGTGACGTTTTGTTTTGTGCTGCAGGTTGATGGTGAAGGGCGATCTTGGCGGTCTGGAGCGGTTGTTGAGCGTCGCCTTTTGAATCAATGGTTTCTCAAAATCACAAAGTTTGCCGAGGTGCGTTGGCCAACAGACTCTCTGTTTGCTTGCTTTCTTCATTCATATGATTTTTTCTTCTTTTTCTTGATTTTCCTGGGGGATGATGACAGCAGCAGTAACATCTCACACACCGCCTGGAAGTGGCAGCCATAATCATTCGCACAGACAGTGCTGATTGTTAGGGGCCTCAGTGATAGATAGCACGCCATCCCGCCTGTGATCCATCCGTCGCTCTGGTGTGTGTGCGTGGCGTATGTGTGCGTGGCATTCTTTTGATGTGCTGACTCATGACGTGTTGCATGCCTGTGTCACGTGGACCAGCCGCTGCTGAATGACCTCGACGGCCTTGCCTGGCCTGAGAATGTCAAGGCAATGCAGCGTCACTGGATTGGCAAGTCGCTTGGGGCTGCCCTTGAGTTCCCCATCGGCGGTGCAGTGGGCCAGGTGCGTGCGTCTTATGCCATGCCATGTTGTGCACTCAATTGCTTCATTTTCTGTGCCGCTCCTATATCCTCCTCCCTCCTTCTTTTGTCTGACATTTGCCAGCATCTGTGGGACGACTTGTATTCCTGAATCGTGCAGTCTCAGACACCCGTCAAGATATTTACAACACGCCCCGACACAATTTGTGGTGTGACGTTCCTCGCCGTGGCCCCGGAGCATCCCATTGTGAAGAGCGGGTAAGTGGCATCGGCTGGTCGGCTTTATTAGCAGGCAGAGGCTTTGGCTGGGCGCTCACACTCGATGGGCTTCACAGGCGTTTTTGAGTAATGAAGGACCATGGAGTTGATGGGCATAGCACCACCTGACACAAATTGATGAGTGTTTTTGATTATTCAAATGCTTCGAATCCATCAATTTTCTGGCCTGCGCTATTGCCATCCACGCGCACCCACCCGACAGCCTCGTCCCGCCGGAGCGCAGACAGGAGCTGGATGCCTTTGTCAATGAAGTGCTGCGTACAACGGAAATGGATCGGATAACGGCTCGAAGTGATGACGCAATGACGGGTGTGTGTTGTGTTGTGTTGTGCACATGTTCTCTGCCGCAAACATTTTCGGGCCAACTCCTGCCATTATTGACTCACGATGCATTCCTCACGTATCGCACGAAATACAACGACGGTATCGAGTGCTTAGGAATGTACACTGGAGTCCGGTGTGTCCATCCCATCACACGTGAGGAAGTGCCTGTGTTTGTCGCAAAGTACGTGCTTTCTGGCTACGGAGAAGGGGCCGTGATGGGAGTCCCAGCCCATGACGAGCGCGATTTTGCGTTTGCACAGAAGAACGGCCTTGAAGTGCGCCCTGTGCTGCAGCGTCGCGAGGAGGGAATGCAGGCGCCGTCTGGTGGGGATATAGTACGCATTGTGTGATGGACTTGTTGTGGAGATTGCGATGGTGGATATTTATTGCACCTTTTGAATGGCGCATGCCCCCACACACACTTACACGCACCTACATACACATATACACATACACACAACACACATACACACACCACACACACCTCACACACACACACACACACACACATACACACACATATACACATACATCCAACACACATGCACACACAACTCATCATCATCATCATCATCACGGATCATTCATCGACACTGATTTCGCTGGCATTACTTACCGGGTGGATGCGCAGAGACACCCCTTCCCTTTTGCGAAGAGGATAATGCCGTCGTGGTCAACTCCACGGATGCACTTAACGGACTGTCGTCGCGTGAGGCTGCCGAGAAGGTTGTGTCGCTTGCCATATCGGGACGTTGGGGGGAGGGGCGTGCCCAGGTGAGCATCCTGCCATAGTGTGTGTGTGTTTGCGTCTGTGTCTGTGTGTGTGTTTTTGTCTCTGTGTTTGTGTGCACAGGGCAGGAAACGGGGGGAGGGGGAGGGGGGCAGAGATTTCCGTCGACCACTTTTATTGGAGAGATGCCTGACACTGATATCCACATTATCCACAGTATCGGCTGAGGGACTGGCTTATTTCGCGACAGCGTTACTGGGGCGCACCGATCCCAATCATTCACTGCGACGTGTGTAAGGTGGGTTAGCCCCTGGGCCCTCTTGCCTGTCGCTATGCTGCAATTCGCAATTTCGCCTGATGCCAGCCGAGCCATTTACACGAAATCATGCCATGGGCACACCCGCCGTCGCCTCTTGCGCCCCATCACCATGCGTAGGCCGTGCCCGTGCCAGAAGCAGACCTCCCCGTGCTGCTACCTGAAAATGTCGCCCTGTCCGGACGGAATGGATCACCTCTTGCGCACTGTCCGGACTGGCTGAATGTCAAGTGCCCGTGGTGCGCATTTGTTTGTGGTGTATTTCTGGCATGCCAACAAACATGATTTGCGTGCAGCTGCCTTTCATCATGTGCGCCACAGCCGGTTGATTCACGTGCTAATTCCAACTGACTGACGCCGCCGTACAGCTGCGGCGGTCCCGCCAAGCGAGACAGCGACACAATGGATACGTTTGTCGATTCAGCCTGGTATTTCATGCGCTTTTGCGACCCCGCGAACGTCAACAGGTGTGTGCTGGTGTGTGCTTGATTTGTGTGCTCCGTTTGTGGGCATCCTTCGCCGATGGACTATCCACATGCAGTCGCTGATGTGGCTTATCTGCATCACCGGGTACCTGCACATCATGCACCAACACGCAGTCCATTTGACACTGCGCGCCTGTCTGCCCTGATGCCCGTCGATGCCTACGTGGGGGGCATTGAGCATGCGATCCTCCACTTGCTCTACGCACGGTTCATTACCAAGTTTGTTGCGTCGCAAGGCTTCCTCACCGGCGCCGTGACTGAGCCCTTTAAGACGCTTATCACACAGGTGGGTCGATCTGCCAAAGCTGTCACTGTGCCAAATTTGCACTGTGATGGGCCTTGTTGTCTTGATTGCCCCCCTGGTGGCTCGAATTTAGCACTTATGAGTGATCATCGCCCATTGCACCTGTGCTCCACGCGCCGCCGCAGGGAATGGTGCACGGGCGCACGTTCAAGTCGAGTGTGTCTGGGCGCTATCTCAAGCCGCATGAAGTGGATACGACAGGTACGCACCCTCGATCTGCCCTGCCGGTCTCTATGCCATACCCGCCTCGTTTTGATTTCAGTTGTCATTATCCTGCCAATGCCTCAGGTGCCGAGCCTGTTGAAACGGAGACGGGAAAGGCTGTGCAAATCGTGTGGGAGAAAATGTCGAAATCAAAGTACAACGGCGTCGATCCCCAGGTACTCTATCTGTCATGGCATGCACAAACTGTTTGATGTGCTTGTATGAACGTGCGATGGAGGAGGACTTACTTTTAACCAAAAATCCGTGTGATGCCGCTCCGCTGCACAGGACATGGTTGAGAAGTTTGGTGCCGATGCAGTGCGTGCTGCGATGCTCTTCAAGGCGCCTCCGGACATCGTGCTTGAGTGGGATGACGCTTCCATTGGCGGAGTTATGCGGTGGATCGGCAGGCGAGTCCAGTGACAACTGCACGCTATGAACTACACTGTGTGTGGGTCTAAATTTAATTTTATTTTGTGCAGGCTTCATACCTCCGTTATCGACTACGCCTCAGCCCTGAAAACGCAAGGCACTGTAAACCGCTGCAATGCTGCACATGATGCCAAACGGGACGCGGCCGCAGAACTGCGGCTGGTTGCTCACACAGCCATCAAAATTGTGAGTATGAGACAATCACCGCCTATCATCTGTTCTGCTGTTTTTTAATTGTTTATATTGCTAATCGACTGCCTCAATGATGGTGGTGAATAATATAAACGGTGCAGGTGACGAATGCGCTGATTGTTGACCGCACATTCAACACAGCAGTCTCCGAGGGGATGAAACTTACAAACGCTATCCGTGCTGCAATGCCTGTCCTTGTCGCTGATGACGGAATCGCAAGCGAACTGGATGAGGCATTTGATATATTGATGAAATTGTTGGCACCGGTCACTCCGCACATCGCGTCCGAGGCTTGGTCGACCATTCAAACAGCCCGGGGGCACATAGTTGACCTAAAGCGGACTTCTCCAGGTGTTGGCGCAGACGGAGTCGTTGGAGATGTTCATTGCCAATCGTGGCCCGTATTGGATCCGAGCGCCCTTGTTGGTAAAGCCCTTATCAAAGTGCCTGTGGCGGTGAGCATTGAAAAACAACGCTATTGCACTAATGGCACATGATGATTTGCTGTGCAAGCAACTTTTGCTAAAATTGTGCGTGTGTTTGTCCACCTCTGTGTTTGTTGTTGCTGCAGATTCATGGGAAAACAAGATCTGTCATTGAAGTTCCCCGCGATAGTCAGATTTCATTCGTAGAAAAGGCAGCACAGGACGATCCTAAAGTGCAGAGACTCCTCAAAGGCAAAAAGATTAAGAAAATTATTGTTGTGGCAGGTCTCAAAACGGTCAATATTCTCATTGAGTAAAAATGCAATGTGGGCTGAATTATTTGTGATTTCAATTAATTTTGTAAGCATTCTTCATACGTACAAACACACAACAATTAATTTGAATATGGGATGCATACATACATAAACGCATGTAATTGTCTGCACTTGATTATAAACACGTAAAAACAGAATTAAACTGGATGTGCAAGCGCCCGTATATTATTGGTGAATTTTTAGCATTTAACAAACCACCGCAATTCATAATCATACGAACTGCTGTTGCAAATATATTTTTTTAAACAATTATCTTTTAACGGCGACGTTCGTTTTGGTTCAAAGTAATTTATATGCAGCATTTAAATCAACGAGCAATCCTGTCGCCTTCTTGGTCATGAACCAGGGGCAGGAAGGACCTTTCAATTTGTTCCACGTTGCCTTCTTTCTTTGGTTCACAAACCTCTGGACTCGGGACTCTTTCCACGATTAGGGCATTCAGCAGGGGCTTCAACGGTATTCAGGTGAGTGACGAGAGCCAGGGGCACTCACGAGTGCCCATTGTGCCCATTCCTGCAGATGTGCCCAAAATGTCCCTCCTTGACTAAATATCCCCGGCTGCGGATGGATCTCCCACAAAAATTTGGGCGAAATTACGCGAAATTTGACCGTCGATACGAGTAATTATTTTTTTGGCGAGTATTCGCTGAATTAGACAGTGGCAAATGGCTAAAAATGTCAAGTTCGGCCAACTATCATGTGGCATGCCGTGAAACATGCATGGATCATTCACAGCGAATATTAATATATGTATGTACGACTGTCACGTTCGACGACATCACATTGTCTTCTGAATCCTAACTGCCTGGGGTATTAATTTACATAGCGCACTCTCACCACGCCATTCAAATTCAGTGGTCGTGATTGAGGATTACCTTATTGATCTTGCGAGCGCTGCGCCACGCTTGCGAGCGTGCGACGTGGCGTCGTGGGAATGGACTCATATGGACGGCAGCAAGAGAAAGAAATGCGTGAGCCACTTCTGCGGAAAGTGAGTCTTTGTTTTCTCTCTATTCATTCATGGACGAACACTATGTCGATAATGCGCGCAAATAGTGTAGTCTCGCTTTCCGATAAGTGCCTGTGTCGCACACTCGCACACTCACACTGTTAAATCCGCGCGTTAATTGCGTTTGCTTCGCCGAAAAGGAGTCAGCAGCCGCAGTGTCACATGTGCACTCTACAATTGCCGTGCACGACCTCTCCGCATCCGTGGCGAACGCGCCGTCGACAGCCGCGGCAGCCGCAGTCCCGCACGACCAGTCCGAGCTGTCGGATCTGGAGTTCCTGCAGCAATACGTCAACGTGCAGGTGCGCATACTTGGCTTATGGTGTTACTTGGGCACCCCTGTCCGTTAACGCCCTTATATGCACCCTCACTTTGTCACACGACATTATAGTATTGTGCTAGGCCGCCTGTGCTCACTCTTTGCTGCATGTCCATTTCTGCGCGCACAGCGAGGGGCGCTGCCTGCGGACACGGGTCGGGATGAAATATTCGACATGACGGCGGCCCTTCAGCGGTGCCAGAACACTGTTGTGTTGCCAATTACGGTGGGCAGGTGCCCATGCGCCGCGTGTGAAAAAAGTACAACCGTGCATGACAAAATTACTACCGTGCACGTGACTTCCTTTCAGCACACACCCTGTTGGTTGGTGACTTGGCGGGAGGTGGCTGAGTCGCAGGACTGAGCGGATACTCACCATCTTGCGTCGCTTGTCTCCTCACTGCCGACTGTAGTGGCTTCTGCGATTGCTTGCGTGGACACACCTCGACGTCTCGTCGTACCCGCGGCTGTCGTCTGCTCTTAATATTTTCTATCCTCTCGCCATTCTGACGCTTATTTTCTACAGCTACGCCTACGACATTATTGTCTGTCTGGACGGCGTGAGTTTGCCGCACCACACCCCTTGCACATATCCTGCCATACTGCAAATTTATGTGATTGCATCCGTGACGTCCCGAGTGACTGAGTGAGTGAGTGAGTGACCCGTGTGCCCTTTGTCCGCACCCCGTCCGGCGTGCACCCTGCAGAGGGAAGATGGGACGTCCGTGTGCTCCAACATCATCTCCAAGTACATTGTCCCCGACATCGTGCACTTTATCTCGTTTGCCTACGCCATGTACTACTTTCGGCGGCTGAGCGGGTTTGAGCATCTCACCTCGCTCATAGAGACGGTCTTTCTGCGGTCGACGGAGAACAGCTACCAGACGCTCTATGGCGATCTCTCCCAGTCGAAGCTTGTGCGCACGCTGCGCGGATACATTCTGCTGGGCTTTCTGTGGATCACGTGCCGCATTGTGTACAATACGCTGCAGTATGTGTTTGTGGCGGGCACGGACTTTTCGACAGACATCAAGGCATGGATGATTGTGCTGCAAATCGGCGCCACGGCGGTTGCGGACGCCACCTATGTCGCGCTGGTCGTCAACTACGCCATCCAGTGCCGCCTCCTGCTCTTCTACACGGACGGCCTGCGACATCGCCTCACGCAACGGCAGCTCACCCTCAACGCAACATTCCAGGTATGTGTGTGCGCCCATATTCGGTTGTGTTTTTGCACATGGCGGGTGTGTCTTGCGTTTTTGCACATATGTGTCTTGGACTTTTGCACATGTGTGTGTTTTTGCACATGTGTGTGTTTTTTACACATGTTTGTGTGTTTTTACACATGTGCGTCGTGTGTGTTTACACATGTGTGTGTGTTTTGCACCATGGCTGGTGTGTCTTGTGTGTATACATGACTTTGCACATGGCGGGCGTGTCTTGTGTCTATGCATGTCTTTGCACGTGGCTGGTGTGTTGTGTATACATGCTGCAGTGGCAGATGTAAATATGCTCTCGCATGCAATCAGCACGAAACTGGTGCACACATTGTCCTCCCGGGGTCGCGTGCCTGTGTGTTGCGTCTCTCACTATGGTTTATCGCACTGGCTGATGTATGCGTGTGTGCTTTGTTTGCAGGAGGTCATTTTGATCCAGCGGTGGCTGCGGAATGTGAATCGGGGCATTGGATATGCGATTGGAATGAGCTCGTTTATGTTTGTGACGCTGACCGTGACGCCGATTGTGACCATTCTCGACGGCGACATCCAGTCGTACAGCGACATGGGCAAGACGCTGGTCATTACGGACCTCGTGCTCTGGCTGCTCATACTGTTTGGCACGCTGCTGCAGGCCGCCCGCGTGACGTCAAAGGGGGCGTCACTGCGGGACAGCGCCATCATCATGCGCAACGAGGGATACAGGTGGGGCTGTCTGGACCTGCCCTGTCTGTGCACGTGTATGTGTGCAGTGTGTCTGTCTGTTGCGATGTGTCTGTCTGTGCGATGTGTCTGATCATCGTGTCTGTGCACGGTGTCTGTGCAGTGTGTCTGTGCAGTGTGTCTGTCTGTGAAGTGTGTGTGCACATGCATTCGGATGTGTGTGTGCACATGCATTCGGATGTGTGTGTGCACATGCATTCGGATGTGTGTGCCCGTGCGCATTACAAGTGGTGGCTTGCTGAACTGTCTGTTTGTCGGCATCTTTGCGCACTCTGTCGTCGCCCACACGAGCAGGAAGGCGTCTCCGGCAGACCTTGATTCCTTCATTCTCTTTGTCTCCCACGCCAATCTCGATGCCAAGATTGTTGCAGTTCCCATGTCGCCCGCACTGTTGGCAAAGGCCGTGCTTGTCTTTCTCGTCACGGCCCTCATCATGTTCCAAATTGGCATTGTCAAATTTTGGATCGGCTGATCCTGGTGAATGCGATAATACATGTAATTATATTGTACAGGTGTGTGTGGCCTGGGGAGGTGACGTGTGGAGCTTTTACTCGCAGAGGCAAACGCGCAAATTACAAACGCAAGCACGCGGCGAACGCAAAAACAAACAAACAGCGAACAAATTGCATTGTAATATGCGTGTGTGTGCAGTGTCAGTGTCGCAAGCCACTCCAGATCACTCCACATGCGCGGGTGGCGGTGCTCACAGCTTCACGCGCGCAAGAGTTGCGTTGAGGGCGGCGACTTTGCTGCTGACGGCGGCTCCAAGGCGGTTCCGCTGCGTCGCGAGATGTGCGCCAAAGTCGGCCTCGCGGTCGTCCCTGTGACGCACAAACAGAATCGCATCATCATGCAGTGCAGGCGGTCAGAGATACGGAAATACGTTCGATTAGACGACAAACATTCGCCACGGCCACACCAGCACAATTCACGCAAACACATTCTCCTCCCGGCCCCCCTCCCCCCCAACCGTTTCAGGGGTCATCGGTGGGTATTGCGCAAGCTATGTACCCAGACAATTCACTCATCCCATCTAACACACGAGACAAAGTGAGTGCCTGTACATGCCACTCACTTTGCGGCATTTGATCGGAGTGAAAATTGGCCAGCTGTCACGGTGAGGCCGCTTGCGACGGCGACGGCGGGCATGGGCACCTCCCGCGACGGTGTCGATGACTGCGTTTGTGCTTGTGACTGTGACTGTGACTGTGGCTGTGCCTGTGACTGTGTCTGCGGGACGTAGAACAAGGCGCCGACCATTTCGGGAACAAGGTGTGTGTGCGTGACCGGCTGCACAGCCTGCGATCCGGGAACCGCGCGCTCGGCATAGAATTCGTCCTCGCTGTCACTGTTTGTCAGGACATCGGATGTATTGGATGCAATTGGTGAATGAAAATGAAAAGGAATGAAAATAGTCAGATTGAATGCGCATACAAACAGCAGTAGAAACTACATCACGCAAAGATCTGTCAGCAGCACCAAGCACACGCAAGGATGCACGGCGCCCCCACCTGTCGTCACTGAGAACATCGTCGTCGGGGAGCCCATCAAGAAGGTCGGGGACAGTGTGGGGCACGAGATCCTCAGCAAATGGGTCCGACCTACGCAAGCGCAACAATTGGCAGGTGTCACACGAGCGAATCGAAGGGGAATGACGCACAACACGAAAGCAGCACATTCCACAAACACACAGCCCACACAACCAACACGACACAACACACACAACACGTGCACCACACAACAGCAACACACGCAACACACACAACACACACAACACACACAACACACACAACACACAACACACAACACACAACACACAACAACACACAACACACAACACACAACACACAACACACAACACAGCAACGAAATACCCTCCCTCCCCCTCCCCCTCCCCCTCTCCCACTGCGCAAACGAAGCCAAAGCCAAGCCCGAATGAAACCCACCATCGCGGCAGCCAAACATCCGACAGATATGGCCCCGACTGCAAGTCGACAAGCGCGGCGTATCTGGGCTCCCTCCACGTCATGAGGCCAGCCACAACGTCAGAGGCATCCATGCCCTCCTTGACTGCGCGGAATGCATGGCCAGCCTCGATTTCACTGAAGGGAAGGGCCGGCGTGAACGATATGACACCCGGCGTCGGATTCTGGAGTGGATCACACGAACACGCGCACACGCACACACACACACGGTCAGAATAAAGGCGCAAGGCTTCATACAAACCGGACAGGGCCAGCACGAGCACCACACCATATAAATATAAGGCACAGCCCTTCCCCTTTTGCTCCACCATGGTATCGGCCCGGCTTGCCATCATCACTCCACGACACACCTAGTACTAACACACCACTATCACTCGACAACACACCATGGCGCACTCCCCCTCATGCACAAGAACCCTACAAGCCATCCATACACCCACAAATATGTGCAGCGGCGCATACTCCTGCGGCGCCCCCAGCCCCCGGCGCGCCGGCAGCGGATCGTCCAGCACATACGCCTCCATGGCGCGCTGTGCGCCAATATCCCCACGCGCAAAGAGCTCGTCCTCGGCGCCGGTCCGCAGCACACGGTCCCTCTCGTGCGCAACATAGCCCATCGAGTCCTCGACAGAGTGCGGGTGGTAGTCGAGCAGCTTGTACTGCTGCGGTACCTTCAGCTCGAAATACCCTGGGTCGTTGATGCGCTGGAAGGCAGATATCGTCCCGTGCGTGTGCGCGTGCGTGTGTGTGTGTGCGTGCGGTCCCTCTGCATTTGCGGCCGCAGCCCCCCGCCGCTCCTTCTCCTTATCCGTCGACCCCGCCTGTCCGGACGTCCCAAACAGTCCGCCGCCCAGCACACGCGCAGGTTCCACAATGGTCACGGGGGTCGCGCCAATACCCGAGGAGCGCACCGTGGGAAACGTGAATCTATGCACCGACGACACGGCCAGCGTAGCCTTGTAGCCCTCCGAGGGCGTGGCGGGGGGCTCCGGGTGGGCGTCTGCTCCCGCCGCCACGGGCTCCTCCAGCACAGAGTTGCGGTGCGGCTTGGCGGCGATGGCGCGAGTCCCCATTTTGCTGCTCAGCACACGCCGGTTGTCAAAAACGACAAGCTCGGCAATGACTTGGCGAGTCGGTGTCGGTCCCGCTTGCGCGATAAACGCCCTTATCTTCTCCAGGCGGCGCTGCGCACGGACGCGGAGGACAATGCGGCGCGCAGCCTGCACGAACCGCGACAGGACGGCGTGGCGCCGGTGCCACTCCTCGTTAAGGAAAATGTCAAACGACGGCGAATGTGTCGGGAGTGCGTTTGCCTCACGCACGGTGCGGGCAGTCGAGTGCCGGGCGTTGAGGCCCTCTGCAAATTCTCCAGAGAGGCCCCTCGCAGCCACCTTTTGGCGATACCTGCAGCGGTGAAACGGCGCGCAATAAAGCACATCCATTGATCAGCCACGGAAAGATACCACAAATGGGCACGCCAACGACCGACCACACGAGTCATACCAACAGCGAACAACCTACGCTTCACCAGCAGGAACAGATGCAGAAACAGATCCAGAAACAGATCCAGAAACCGATGCAGAAACAGATGCAGATACGCCAACAAACCAACACTAAAGCAAACAAACGCACCGTGTTTCGGCGTCGGCGCGCTCAGCAAGCACCCGCTCTGCATCGGCGTCGGCCACAGAGTCGTCGCCCACGCACACAAACCAGTGCAGCTCCTTGGAGCGCTCCCGGTCGACAAATGCTCGCAACTGGCCCACAAACGCGGCCTCCTTGTCCTCGCGCGTGGTCAACGAGTCCTCGCGGTTGAGCGCGACAATCTCTCGCAAATCACGTGACTTGTGTCCGGCCTTACCCCGCTTCCGCGCCGTCCGCGACAGCAGCACCGACACGGCGTGCTGGCTATTCAGCGCTTTGGCGGTGACAGCCGGCAACGCAAGCGAGGCGTCCACATCGCCGATCGCACCCGCCGTCGCAGACGCAACACTACCATCGGCGTCGCCGCCACCGTCCGCAGTCTCGCCACCCGGCCCCAGCCCGTCCGCCTTCTTTGAAAATGCCCGCGCCGTTCCATTTGCATGCCCAGTGCTGTTGATGCTATTGTTGTTTGCGTGTGTTGCACGCAGTCTGTCTTGCAGCAACAGTGCGACGGGATCTTGCATCCGCACTTTGGCCAAACGCGCCTCCGCAATGCGCTCGGCCTCACGATCAGGGGGTGTTGCCGGCCTGCACATACGGCATATGCGGCACAGACAGAGCCATGGTCAGACACACAGACAGAGAGATGGAATTCAAGTCAGTGTCTTGGGCGTTATGTCCATGGGCTCCACAACCACACAGACAGAAACAGACCACAAAGGCACAGGCGCATCAACAGCAATCGCGCGGAGGACCAAAAATGACAACAGCCACAATGGCGACCCACCTGTTGAGCCCCGGAAGTGCAGATCCCGCCACAACACAGAAAATGGGCTCAAAGTTAAACTGGGCCACCGACACCTGCAATTTGATCGAAGCTGTCGTGTAGCTTGTCGGGGAGTGCGTGATTTGAATGTGTGCCTCTCCATTGGCAGGTATCGTCCCTGCACACCAGGCAAATAGGACAGAGCATGAGCGCACGCGCATTGATGTGTGTGAATTGTGTGCGCGCGCACACACGCACATCAAGACAAAGGCAAAATACATTGAGGGAGGAGGGTGACGATGGCGTCCAGTGCAATCGCCACAAACGCGACTACAGACCAACAACCAATGAAGTCAGTCCCACTCAGAACCCAGTGTGCGGGCGCACATCAGCGCAATCAGCGGCCAATAGTCAGTAAACAGGCACAGCGCAACAGCCACATCAGTCAGCCCACCTCGCAGGGGCTCCACCACAAAATGCGAATGCCCTTCAACAACGGCAATCTCATAGTCAAAGTCGATGGGTACGTCGCATCGGAGCGGGATTACTTTCGTTTGTCTGCATAGTACACACATCACAATGGGAAGTAACATTGTGGCCATACGCGCTCAGTTGTCGCAGTCACGGCCAACAAATGGAATTGTGACCGATAGCAAACAAAAACAAAAACACCTTCGCAAAGCAACCGCCAGCAGAATACCCACACGTCCGTCAGTGCGCACGGCTTGAAGTCAATGCGCGACGGGAATACAGCCTTGTTGACAACAGGATAGGCGTGTATCGGAATGACGAGGTTTTCGTCATCCTGGCAAAACACGCGGATGCAGTCGTAGTAATATCGCCATTCGTCCGGTCGGAATTCCACCGTAATATCCTCACTCAAACCACACGGAAGCGTTGCCTGTGCCATACACACGCGCGCGCACACACACACGCACGCACACACACGAACACGCACACACACACACCGTCAGCAGAGCACGTCAAGAACAGGGCAGGGCGGGCGACACCATTGAAGGGATGAATGGAGAGTGATGCAGTCATGCTCACTGCCAACACAATTTCGCAGACCACACACAGCCTAAGAAACACCTTCATACCTTTTTCTCGTATAGGATTTTAAAGTATGGGGTTTGCGGCGGTAGGATGTGCGTCCGCTGTAACGACGGCGAGGTGTTGACTATTCTGAGGGTCTGCCGATGTACCTCGCCTGCGCGATATCCGTCAAAGTGGATCACAGATGGACGCGTGTCGAGGCACTTATTCCGCGACAGTGCGTAAGTCCCTGCAAAGCACGCACACCATGAACGCGATTAGATTAGACTTGCCAACAGCCTTCCAGGTGACAGAAGCATCATTACGTGTCGGCGCATTTCAAAACGATAGGTATCATTAGACCCACTGTCTTCAAGCGTGTTGCGCACAGCGGGTCTGTCGACTGCCACGAGCATCTTTGGAACGAGAATCGACTGCCCCGCTACAGAGACCTCGTCGCGGTCGGTTGGGGGCAGACTCTCGACGGTGGCCGCCATGTCCACCGCACCCCACCGGGTCACCGGCGACAGCAGCTGCGGATGCGGGCGTCCCCCAGTGTACAGTGTGCGTGTGGCCTCACGCCTCGCCACGCTCTATTGCCCAACGCTGCTTCCCTCGCACACAGAGTGCATTTGTGGACACCGACACAACGAGTCGGACGAAAGCTGCTCCCTTGCGGCGGCTCCGCAGTAGATCACCACAATAAAGCGCTTAACTAACAGAAAAAGGTTACTACGAATACACAGCGGCTACTTACTAAGCTAAACTCGTATTATAGGCATGGATGGAGATCATTGATTACTTCGGTTGAAAATCTTGGACGACTTCGGTTTGATTGCCAGTCTGCTCCCGAACTGCACCCGGGACGAAAGACTGACCAATTCTCACAAATCACACCATAAATCAGCCCACCTTCAATTTACTGAAAGCTCACCGACGACCCGGTTGTCAAGGACGGAGTGTCTGATCACGTGATTAACGGCCTGTTACACACACACTCACACTACCGCCGACAAGCACAAACACTGACACTCACCGGCACACACACACACACACTGACACTCACACATACTTACACACTGACACTCACGCAACACATACACTGACACTCACACACACACACACTGACACTCACGACACACCCTAAATCGCCACACTGCTGCCTGTCTGATTGGTCCGGCTGTCCAATGTTTTACCGAGAGGGCATTTTACTCTAACGGACTGGTACTCTAACACTGTAACTGCGCTGGCCAGGGTACACCTGATGTGCGCTGTACCAAATGAGGCCTGAGTTTTTTGAATATATTGAGTCTGGATAATTCAACTTCATTTCCGGCGCAGCTGCTGTATTGAAACATGTGCATCAAAGTGTGTGGGGCAACACCGATCAACAATCTGACAATATTGCTCCAGGCGGGCTTCCATGGGGAACGGCTTTTGCAACGCATGAAAACTTATTAATGGTCAGTTTCATTGTACGTGATTTGTGCTTCGGCGCGCCACGGGAAAGGTGGACTGTAACAGCTGCTTGTTCCATGGTGAAATGGAGGGCGGTAGTCGATGTTAATCCGCCAAGAATGAGGGCCGAATCGGCTTGCTTCGAGGTGTAAGAGCATGCCGAGGACAGGACACCGACTGTGCGGCGACAGAGAGCAATGATGAGAGATCGATCGACATGAACATATTTACATATTTATGTCCCCTCTGTGTGGAAAACAATCATCTAAGAATACGTACAGTTCAGTGATTATTTTTTCTTTGGAGATTGATCAGGGAATTTTGAGGGACGAGTAGGCCCGGGCGTACCGGGACCGTTCAAAAATTGCAAGCCCGACTGTATTTCAAGTCGTTCATGCTGGGTATTGGTTAAAGTTTTCAATCAGCAATAATCACGCCTCGGCGAACCTCATAGGCTGTGATAATGCCACTGCGCAAAGCTGAAGAGCGCCGAATGGGGCGGCGTGCGGCGGGTGCTGTGTGCGGGGGGGCGGGGGGCGCTTGTGGGACGATCACGTGATTGTCACGTGGCCAGGACGGAGTGGCGCCCCGGATGCATCGCTGCGCCCCCGGATGCCAGGCAACCGCCTGTCAACAGATGATCCTGAGTCGCCCCTTTCTCTCTCGCCCACTCGATTGCGCCACAAACCAATCCGCAATCAACCACTCGCATGACTTGCGCACACAGCCATCAATTCAGGTTATTTAAAAACCTCCTTGAAGACATTCAGAGAGCGTACTATTCTATTACTGAGGTAGTTTGTATTAGATTTTTGGTCATCGTGATCTACTTGTTAGGCCTCTGCCCGATATTGCCCAAAAATGTCTGCGATGGATGTTGATGCCAAGCTCAACATGCCGCTGGACGACCTTATTCGCCAGACGAAGACGGAGCGCCGCAGGGCGCCCAAGAAGGGCTTTGTTCCGACGCCAGCGGCCGCGTGGACACAGGATGGCAGTGGCGATGCGGTCATGGGCGGCACTGGCGCCGGCAAGGCCACGCGTCGTCGCGGCGCAAAGAAGCGCCTTGGTGCTGACCGCGCCGCCGTCCCTTCTTCTGCCGGTCTCTCTACAAAGGTGCGTGTTGGCGCAGGGCACGAATGCGGTCGCTCGATCGGTGTCGTCTCATCATCTGTGGCGAGATTCAACCCATTCTAGAGGACGACATGCATTCCACATGGGCGGTTTCCGTTGCGTTTTTCCTCGACGTTTGTGATGCCGTCTCCTCGTTTCTAAGTGGGCGACGGAGCAAATACTCACGTTATTGTCAGGAGAAGGACAGTCTCCCTCCGCACATAGACAAACTCAGACACATGTCGTTGACTTCACATCCACGCCGCCCTGCGCGCTGCACGCTTTCGCTCTTTGCGCAGGGACTGGCAAATAGGCGAAACCGAAGAGGTGGCGCTCGTGGCAACGCCATGGACGTGGACGTTGCTGGCGATGCGCAGGGTAACTGGTCACATGACAAGTTTGCAGAGGCCAATCCCGGCGTGCGCGTGAGGGCTGCGGGTGGGCGCGGACGGAGCATTGTGTCTCGGTTGGGACAGAGTGTCGAGGCATCCAAAGCGCGCGCCGGAACAAAGCTCCACGTGCGCAACCTTCACCCTAACGTGAAGCAAGCGGATGTATTTGTGAGTTTGTTTGTCTTCTCGGCAATTGAACAGAAGCTGGATC
>CALSCR010001947.1:16591-31941 GCA_943704495.1 Pigoraptor chileana
GCGCCCCCCCCCCCCCCCCAGCCTGGTCTTGCGATTGACCGCGATTGCATGAACCGCTCCGTGTGATTCAATTCCGCGTGATGTTTGTGTGTCTGATTTGTGTCTGATTTGTGTATCCCCGTTGGGTGCTGTTGGTTCCCAGGCACTCTTCAGCACTCTCGGCTCGGTCAAGAGCGCAAAACTGAACGTCGACGAGAGCGGCCTGTCGCTTGGCACGGCGGAGGTTGTCTTTGCGTCGCGGGATGAAGCCGACACGGCAATGCTCCTCAATAACAGGCTGTTTGACGGTGCGTGGCGTTTTGTCACAAAAAACAACAGCCCTCATTTCATGCGCACTGCTTCGGCGAGTCACTGACGTCGAATGTTGTGCGTCATGCTCTGCTAAGTTTCGCGCTGTGCTGCCCATTGTGTTGTTATTTTGTGCGAATGCGCAGGCCAGCCCATGATCATCAAGCGTGCCGATGACACCCCCGCGGCTGTGAAGCCAAAAAAGTGAGTGGATGATGGATGATGTAGCTATGAGGGCACCACCTATCCCCTTTTTATTGTCTTCGTGCTGATTGTTACGTTGTTACTGTAAAAGATGGTAGATGGACTTCATCTCACGCACACACACTCTCTCTCTCCTGATCTAGGCCTGCCGGGAATCCCGCCTCCCGGCTGTTTTCGTCGTCCCTCATTGCCGCCACATCTCAAAAGCAAAAGGGCGACCTCCGATCGCGCCTTGGCGTGGCGAATGGCGGCAGTGGCAGCGGCAGCGGCAACGGCCCCCTCGCTCTCTCGACAAACGCACTGCGGTCACAGCGTGGCAGGAAACAGCAGGGCGATGTCACGTTCACCGTGCGCCTCAAGTAGAGTGTAATGTACAATGTCCAATTCTGTTTGCCTGATTTGCCTGACGCATGGCATCGTGTGCCGTGTTTGGTGCTGCGCTGGAGTAATGCATATGCGCTGCTCGCACCCGCTGCGTTTTGAAGAGAAAAAATGAACTCAGAAAGAGGTATTCATATTAGTGAAAGGAGACGACAAGAGTGAGCCCATACATAGTCAGCCCAATTAGTCAGCCCAAAGGGAGTGAGACCTGACGCAACGTCATCACAATTTGCATTTCGAGTAACAGTGTAAGGATCCCGGCACAGTCTAAAAGTTACGGGGCGACACATACACACATCATACTGACACATGAAGCCACACACATCACATGCATTTTCCCACAAACATATCGATAATTTGCTTTCAGCCAACATATTTCTGCTTCCTCTGAAAATAATACGTTCTATCGTTCGTTCTATCTATCTGTTTTGTTTGTTTATTTCGTGAAACACAATTGATGACTGTTAATCATTCGACCATTCTTTACAAGTCGAATCGAAGTGCAGTTCCGCAGGCGTTCCTTCACTTTGTGAGACACATCGTACTATGGCGGGACCGAATGACAGCGCAAGTGGTGATGTGGACATGGATTTCGCCCGTGATGATGACGCCCTCGACTCCAATTCGCTGTTTCCGCTGTCGCCCTACGGTGCGTTTGGCATCTTTTCACCAGAGATCCTTGCGTGGATTGTGCTCCGCATCGCCGAGGTAAACACAGGTGCAGTGTGCTTGCTGTCATCCACGTGCCGATCGTGGCATGAGCTTGTGTCGCAGGTGTGTGCACAGCGGCTGCGGACCCTGCAGTTGTCGCGCACGCGGCCCATCCTGTCCCTCGTACCCGTCGGTGTGAGTGCTCCCGTCGCATTGAGTGCGTATGCGGCCATATGGCCTCGCACGGAGCGCCGCCGGAGCGCAATGCAGGCGCGGGTGGTGGAGAGACAGCTGGCAACACACGGGGGAGTGCTCCCACAGCACGTGGCGGGCGTTCTTAGCGGCCTGCGCTTTGTCGAGAACAGCGTCGGACTGTGCCATGGGGTGCATGCCGTGGGCGGCGGTCGCATTGCGTTCGAGATCCCCCTGGACGGCGGCTCAAGCGCATCAGCGCTCGTTCTGTCACCTGCGCACCGTCGTCGCTTCCCGGCGGTAGAGTTTGACTGTGAGGTTGTAACGGGGGTGGGCTACACCACGCACTCGGTCTCGTTTGGGTATTGCCTTCCAGGGGATTCCGAGCGGCGGTGCTTTGGTGCGTTTGAGGGCACTGAAGATCCGTTTGAGCGCAATGGGGCGCGCAGCGGACAGGCGCACCTGGAGCCGGTGCGCTGCATGCCGGTGCATCCCGTGCTGTGGGACATTGTTGCCGACGGGTGGCCGTCGTTCTCCCGCGCTGACTTCATCTCCCTGCTGCGCGACTGCTACGACGCAGCTACAGACGACCTCGCTGTGCCTTTTATTGCGGGTGCTGTGAATACGGGCCTCCGCGGGGGTGCCGATGACGCCGATGACGGTGATGACGGCGATGACGACAACGGCAATGACGACGACGCGGCGAGTGACGGCGTCTCGTTCGTCGATCGCGCCGGCGTCGGCCCTTACGAGTGCCGTCGTGCATTGGACGCCCTCAACATTCCTGTGTTTCGCGAATTTTTCGATGTACTTGGGGCGCATTACGGACTCCGGCTGATGCGGCGAGCATATGCAGCGGTCACGTGCGGGGGACTTTTGAATGGCCTCCAGCCCCGGCTGTTGCGCAGCGCACACGAAGGCATTGAACGCATGGGCTGCCCCGCCGACGCCGCCTCCGCCCTCGAGACAAGCTACGGCAGGCGCCACTATTCGCGCCCTTTTGCGGCGTACTTCAACGATCATCAGCTGAGGCCTACTGGGGCGCAGCCGATTGGATCGTCGTTTGGATACGGACCGATAACCCCCGACGGGTACGAGCGGACGCGTCCCCGTCCCTACTTCAGTCGGGAGCGGTTGGACGCCGTGCGCCGCGGAGTGCTTCCGAGCCCCTTCATGGGAGGCGCGAATCCGTTTTCGCTTGCGCGGCGGCAGTCGCCGCGTACGCGCAATCGACGTCCCGTGTGGGACAATGACAACAGCGGAAGTGACGATGACGACAATGACGACGGTGATGACGGCGATTACGGGGACGACGGGGACGACGGGGATGACGGGGACATGAACGAGGATCTGTACAGCAATCCATATCCCCACCGCGGCTATGGCGACGCTCCCTCGCGCCTGTCAGGCCACCGTCTCGGGTCGGAGCCTTCCGCACCTGTGGCAGCTCACCGGACATCATCGGTAGCCTGCAATGAGTCCTGCGATGGCGTGTCTGAGCGCGCGCGGCTCGACCGAGAGCGCCAGTCACATGCCGAGGCGCGCCGCAAGGCCTTGACACTGGAGCAGCGGCAGCGCGAGGAGGCGAGTGCGGCAGCAGATGTGGCGGCGGTGGCGGCGGCGGCGGCGCAACAGTCCCTCACCGCCCGACTGCACGAAGAGCGGCTGCGCGTGGCTGCCCTGCGCGCGTCGCGGGTGTCGGCGCCGCAGCAACCGACGCCCGTGGATCCTCCCGTCGCCAATGGAATCCTCTCTTCCCTTGGCGAACTGCGCCGCATGCAGCAGCAACAGCAGCAGCAGGCGAGGGGGGCGCTGGTGCGGCGCAGTGGGACGGCGCCAGCGATGGACACCGGAGCATCGTCGGCCGTCGCGCCCCCTAGCGATGCACTGCCGCTGACGGCGCTTCTCGCAGCCGAGCGTATTGGACGCCGCGATGCGCCGATACGTCGGTCGCCGGCCCCGGCAAACACTGGCACGGCCCAGCAGACACGGCCGCAACCTCTGCAATTTGGCGGTGCTCAGCGCCTGGGATATATGGACGACCAGTGATGGTTGATTTGGGGGACATCCACGATGTTGAGTGGTGCATGCACACATTACACGTGCGCCCTCTCGACCTGTCTCCCGCACAGCATCTGTGCTTCATCGTTTCGTTGCACATTCATCGATTGCATTTCCGTTACAGTACATGCTTTTACACACAGAATGTGCAATAATCTGCGCATGCAGGCGGCATTTGTCCATTCACTAATTAAAACACCGCCTTCATTTCAAATCTTTTTGCAAGGCAGAATTGAATGGCGCAAGTAAAACGAGCACATGACACCGTGTGGGTGTTAATTCCTGAACGCAATAGGCGTCACTGAGTGCGGCATTGGCTGTTACTTGACACACACGGGACGCATGCATGACGCATGACGATTATGCCACCACTGCTGCTGGTGCGTTAGGTAGAAACAAGGAGTCCACTCTGGTGCAAAAGTCCTTTGGCTACTATGGTTCAACTGTCCTCAGGGCCGCCACTCCGTCCATGTCATTGTCACTAGAAGGGAGAATGAACTCTCCCGACTGTAATTGTATTTGGCACGGCAGGGCATCGCCGTCGTCCAAATGGTATTGGCCCACTGAAATAGAAACAGCCACATACAACTGAATGACAATTGTGCAGCCGGCCGTGCATCGACGAGGGAACTGCGCTACATAAATTAATTACTGTGTTATTATAATGTAATCAATCAGATAAAGAAGAAAATTTGTGGACATCGTCCAAAATCAAATCGAAAATCTTCCCCGGCGTTCCGTCGGCGAACTGCCGGCTCATGCAGAAGTAGCAGCAGCGGCGAGGGGGTCGTTAGCTCATTTGCATCGCATTTTGAAGCAATGTTGCTTTGTGCCGAATATAACACAGTCCGACGACGGGAATGCAATGGGTCTCAATGATGCATGCAATACGAGCGCCGATAATAATGACATGCCGAGAGTGGGACCACTCTGTGTGCGTTGCTGACGAGCACACTGTGCATCACCGGGTGCGGGATTGGCTATCACACTGGCCGCACAACAAGGGACGCGTGCATGACGCATGCATGACGCATGCAGCACCCACTGCTTCAGAAAGTAACAAGGGTCCGTAACAGCAATCCATTCCATGCGATGGACGGCCAATTTGCATCGCATCATCGCATCATCGCAGGGTTCTGCGACGGATGTGCGACGACCATTGGCAGTCGTGAGAAGAGTGGGCACCCCATGCAAGGTTGGACGCTGTCCCAGCGAGCCTACACACGACCACGCAGCACAGCATGCATCCCGCGGTCTGTGTGTGCGTGTGAGTGTGTGTGAGTGTGTGTGAGTGTGTGTGTGTGTGTGTGTGTGTGTGTGTGTGTGTGTGTGTGTGATGCAGGATTCAAATCAGTGCTTAGACGCTGTGCAGTCAGAGCGAGAGAGGGGAGTGTGTGGGTGTGTGTGTGTGTGTGTGTGTGTGTGTGTGTGTGCGTGCGTGCTTACCATCCGGGACATAGGCAAATGTAGAGGAAGTTCCAACTGAGAATAAACATGAGTGGGCCAGGTGCAATCGCAAAGCCAAGTGTCATGAGCGACGACCCCCACAGCGAAAAGATCCACATGACCCGTCCACCGTACCGGTCCGTCAGCACACCAAAGATCACCTGAGTAAAAAGATCGCACAAATTCACAAATACACACACGCGCGACATGTTACAGAGTGCTCTCAGTACAAAGCATCGAAAATGAATGGAATCTAATGTAAACAACAAACACTTTGCAATTGAAAACAAACCGCGCAACCACTCCTCACCTTTGAGATGGAGTACACGACATATGCTGCGCCAGCTGTCGACCCCCACGTCATCTCAGTCATTTCGAGGTCCGATTGAACGAGTGTTTTTAGAACGCTGAGATGTGAAGTCACGAAATACTTTCCGACGTATCCAGAGTACAGAATAACAATGGTGAGAATTTCCCACATGTGGCGCTTGGAAAAGGGCACAAGTGGATCCGCATCCTGTGCAGACATGGACGACGTGAGCCTCGCATCGTTCCGAGCGGTTGGTTTGCCGCCGTCATACTGCCCACTATTGTATGCATGGCGATGCTCAATGTGGAAGGCCTTGTCGGCGGTTGCATCTCCGTCCTGTAGTAAGAATGTGGAACTGCGGTCCGTCTCTGTGCGGGCATTTTCCTGCGCGGTTAAAGTGGTTGTGTGTTGTTGGATGCATTGGTTAGTGTCTGTGAGTCAATGCATCCAGTAATCCAGATATCGTGGATGTACAGATAAGCACAAGCAAACAGAGGACAAATGATGCACACACACCCTGGCAATGTGTAATCGCATGTCTCCTTCGGCATCAGAGTCTGTCATTTCGACGGAAACATTCTCGGGAGATGCATTGCCAGACGTGCGATTCGAATTTGTCCTCTCAAATGTATCGTCAGTGTTCGAGTGCTGAGACGGAATTTGGACAAATAAATTGATGTGTCACGTTCGTATTCCGTCTCCGACGGCCCGGCGCGATCGGAAGGAACCAATAACCGTGAGCACACACCCACACACCCACACACATTCCACCACACACCATTTGTACGCTGGCAGTTCACTCTGTTCAGGGACTTAAAGACATGCGTGCATTTTTTGCTCACCCAAGAGTCGAGGCTAAACTCCCTCATGTGCTGAACGCGCTTAGGTGACGGGTTCAGCATCGTTTGATGCGCAAGGGGATTAAGTATTGCCGTCATTGTGCGTCGCATAAAGGGCGATGCGCGTGATTGTGTCCGATGTCAAACATGTGCGTTCATACTTATTAGCGCTAAGGGGAGTTATCTATTTGCGCCGTGAAGGATGAGAGATGATTCGCTCAGAGATGCAGAAAAACATAAAACTTGTTCCGTATCCGTGCGCAAGCAAGGGCACAGTAATGTAAAGGCGGTGCAGCTGGGCTTGTCGGTACATTGTGAGCAGTGGACGGACACACCAATGCGCGTGCTGCCGCACGCAGCCAGAATGTGTACCGCAATTGGGCACACATTGCGTGCGGTGTTTCCCTGCCAATTTGCACCCTCACACACACACACGCACACACACACACACCACCCCAATTATGCACCAGGCATAATGTGACTGTCATCGTGCAAACATTTGGAATGAGCCAAGTGGACAACGGCACAAAGTACTACTTACTATAGAAGGATTCACTATGAAATGGTTTCAGCAGTTGTGGTACTCAATTTTGACGAAATGTGACCGCCTACTAAAGGACGAAAGTCATACTGATTGTATGACCGACAGTTCGGGTGGGGCGTGACTGGCTTGTTGTTGCAGTTGGGGCGGTGTCAGTGTCCTTCTCCCCATTGGTCAGTTTTTGACACATTTATAAAGTGCCCAAAAAGGAAACATGTTGCCTTGGCAACTATTTCAAGCCAATTACAAAACAAGCGAGCTCTCGGCTGCTCTTGGCGGAGAATTGTGGGAAAAAACGTCTGACGTCATGAAATCGCAGTTCCAAAGATAGAATCAATTACATCACTCTGAAATTGAGATATACCCGCAAAATATGGCGTGTTTTGCGCAATCGGCCACATTAATTGCACGGGCGTAATCAGAGTCATCCGATTTTTTTCTCTCTCCATTTTTTGTTGTGCCCACAAAACCAAAAAAAAATAATATAATGAAATCTGGCTGCGAGCTTAAAATAAAAGCAGACGGCATACATTCCGCATACAACATTTTTTGCATTTTTAAACAAAAAATACGTCCATTAAAGAAAAAATTAATCCCGATCGGGATGGCAATGAAAAGGGGAGGGAAAGGGATGCAAAGAGAGAGAAAGTTCTGTGGAGTGCACCGTCATCACTACTCCCGTGTGTGTGTGTGTGTGTGTGTGTGTGACTCTCTCTCTGTGTGCAGAAACCGCATACACACACACACACGGCATACGTTCACACACGCAACACACGTTCTCTCTGCATCGAACACACACACACACACACATCCTCGGTGATGAAAAGAATATGTCCTCAAAACCAAACAACTTCATCAAAGAAGAAAAACACCAGTCACATCTCACAACGGTTGCAGTTTCGGTAGTTAACTCCTTCACAAAGTTCACTTTTACGAAACTCAAATTCTTCCCTCCCTCGTATCCTCGCCACTACAATCTTCTCTGTGCTCTTTTCTCTCTTTTTTCGTGCGAGTCGAGCGTGCTGCCCCCCTTCCCAACAGAACTCCCATTTTGGCGGATTTTGTTGACAACATACTCACACAAAGAAAAGACCAACAAAAAAAAATTAAAAACACAACGGTCGGTCGAGAATAAGGCGAAAGCGGCCGTTTGAGGAGGTTGAGGGGGAGTCGGACGGCGTTGGAACAGACACAATGGACACTCAAGGTACCACGGCTCCCGTCCAGTGCGCCAAGGGCTGCGGCTTTTTTGGCAACGCCATGATGGAGGACATGTGCTCAAAGTGCTACCGTGACACGCTTCGCCAGCGTGGACAGGATCCCGAGGCAGCGTTGCGCCAGCAGAGGGAGCGCCCCGTGGTCGAGAAGGAGGCGCCTGCAACCCCCGTCAAGCAGGGTGAGTTTAATCTTGACATACATTAAAGTACACACAACTCGCACATGTACAACTGTGTTTCTGATTGTGTTTGTCACGAGTTTTGGAAATTTGCAAATGATGTTGGATATGTCGACTTATGATAGCGCGGCGTCTCAATTTTGTCACTGTGCTCCTTTACAGCCCTTGTCAACTGTGAAATGTCCTTTTTGCTCACTCTGTTGTCTTGTGTGCTTGTCATATGGCTTGTGCAGAGATTGCCGTGTCTCCCGTGGGATCGCCCGCTTCGCCTTCGCAATCACCCGCGGGCGAGGAGAAG
The DNA here is from genome assembly GCA_943704495.1 of Pigoraptor chileana. Taxonomy (NCBI): domain Eukaryota; class Filasterea; order Ministeriida; family Capsasporidae; genus Pigoraptor; species Pigoraptor chileana. The sequence goes on from CALSCR010001947.1 coordinate 25,199, forward strand.
CCCAAGAACCGGTGCCACTCGTGCAGCAAGAAGGTCGGTTTGACGGGCTTTTCGTGCCGCTGTGGTGGCGTCTACTGCGGCATCCACCGCTACAGTGACCGCCACGAGTGTGCTTTTGACTACAAGACAAACGGCCGCGAGAACATTGCAAAGGCGAACCCCGTGATTCAGGGGCAGAAGATTCAGAAGTTGTGAGTGATGTGCGTGGCAGTGCGCCCGCCTTCCTCTACGGCTTATTTTTATGCCTCCTCTTTTCCTTGACAGCGTGTGTGTGTTTTTCGTTTGCCTTTGCTGTGTGTGCTTTCTTCCCGGTGCATTTCGGGTCGACGGAGCTTTTGTGTTTTTGATTGATGAGGAAATTCAAAAAACAGCAAAGCCCGTTTTGCTCTCCATTGCTCTCCATCTCGTGACAATGTCCGCGTTACAGTGGCATTCTTGCTTGTCCCCACAATTTCTTTTCGTCTTTTTGTATTTGCAATTTTTGTCTGGATGCCGTCCGTGGCTGCGCTCTGTAAAGTACGTGTGTCTCGGTCGTTCTTCTTTTCTTTCTAGTCGGTGGTTGTTTTCTCTACTGAATGTACATAAATTTGCGTCGTAATCTGCGTGTTTGCGCGTGTAAAACTGCTCTGTACATAACCAATATAAATTGAATGGATTCCAATCTGTCCCTCAATTCGATGCGTTTTGTTTTTGAGGGCTGGTATTGTTGTATTAGTCCGTCATGATGATTAACTATATGGAGTTTCAAAAAACTTAAATATGTATTTGCTTTGACTTTTGCTGCAACAAAACACACGCAATCAAAAAACAAACAAGATAAAAAAACACAACACCAAAAACGAAACGAGACAAAAGACTGCGCACGGCAAACGAAAAAAAAAACGAAAGAGACAGGAAAAAACAACCACAGTTCACAGCAAGCGGACGCAAAAAAGCACGCAAAACGAAGAAGGCATACACCATAGAACGTGCCACTTAGATCATAACGCCCCGGGGTCTCGAAAAGCCCCCAATGGTAGCGTTGAGCCGGTCGCCGCCACCGCCGCCGCCAATAGAGCGCACCTGGAGATCAAACTTTGTCGGGGTTGCGTATGCGCCACTAGACTTTGCGGGGAGCGTCTTTGAAAAGCTGTTGTTGTTGATACGCGTTGGAGTGCTGCGCGCACCCCTGTTCATTGTCTCCGGCATTGTCCTACTCAGTGGGCTGGAGCTCCTGCTGCGATCGGCGGGCTTGTACGGCGAGTCACCAATGTTGCGAAGATCACGTGAAGGGGATGCGGCACGTGATCGCGATACTGTAGGACTGCGGCTCCTGTTTAGAGTTGACCCACGCTTAGTCTCGCGGTCCGACGCCGACAGCGACGATTCAGATGTCGACAGTTTCTTGGACTTGGACAAGCTACGATCGGGCGATGAACCACGCACGTGCTTTCTGCGCGCTTTGTGGCCGCGGAGCGCAGCTTGTATCAGTTCGATCGACTCGTCGTCGTACACTGCAGCGCGGGTTCGACTGGGCGAGCGCGACCGCTGCTTGTCCTTCTTGACGACCGCCTTTCTTGCAATGTGTGCCCTCAGCGCCGCTTGCACGATGGAGATGGCCTCTGCATCGGCGTTAACAGCGCCAGTTCCCTTAGACGAGCGCGACGGAGACTTTGATCGTGCACGCACTGCCTTGGCTCGTGCCTTGTGCCCGCGAAGTGCAGACTGAATGTGGAGAATTGCTGCGGCACTCGCCTCCGAAGAGCCCGCAGAAGAGTCCTCGTGGCTCACCTTTTTGAGCCGTCGATTGGCCTCCTTGCGATTCGCGTGACCGCGCAATGCCGATTGCAACAAAACAATGTCATCCTCGCTCATCGACGCCGTCTTCTTCCCGCTCTTTCCGCCCTTTTTTTTGGCGGCAGCAAGCCGTGCGTAGTGCCCCCTTAGTGCGGCTTGCAACTCCGACACAGCCTCATCGTCCACCTTGGACGGCGATTTGGACCGCTTTGGACTCTTGGAACGGGACCTGCTTGCCGAGCGACTGCGAGACTGGCTGCGGGAGCGCGCACCGTGGCCGCGAAGCGCAGCTTGAATGTCCCTAATTGCGCCGACGTCGGAATCAGAGGCGGTGTCGGAGGGAGACGAAGATGATGATCCGGATGACTTCTTTTCCTTCTTGTGCGACGGGCTCTTGCTGCGGCTTTTGCTGCGGCTCTTGCTGCGGCTCTTGCGCTTCGCATCGTCCCTGTGATCGTCCTCGTCAGATGAGCTGCTTCCATCCGTCTCCTTCTCATTCTTCTTTTTCTTCGGGCTATCCTTCTTCCCATCCATGTGCTTGGGCGACTTGCTGCGTCCCCGCTTCTTCCTGTCGTCCCCACTCTCGTCTGAACTATTGGGCTCCTCCCGCAATCCAGCCGCCGCGACACCCATACCAGCAGACCGCTTTGGCGACTTTGACGGTGGACGAGCCACGTCAATTCCGGTTTCTCCGCGATGCGATGTGCGCGCCTTTGCCACCTTAACACCACCGGCAGCGGCGTCAAGAGTGGCACCTGCCGCCATCGACAGCCCCATGTCACGTGACCTCGACCGCTCCCTCTCGTCGTGTTCCGGTGCAACGACAGAGTCGGAATCTCCGTGGCCATCGGGACCATACAACACATCCCTTTTTCTCTGTTGCTGCCGCGACAGAGATGGGGACAATCGGTGCGGCGATGGAGAGCGAGACATCGATCGGCGTTTAACAGCGCCTTCAAAATCAGACTCATCGCTACTGGCGTCCGGAACTGCGGCAGAGTTTACGCCTGTCTTTCGCTTTCGCGAGCGTCCACGGTGTTGGTCTTCGGCTGCGTTCAGTGCTGCCTCGTGTTGCACGCGAGAGAGGAGGATGCGGTACTTGTCGCGCTCAGTGATTAGCGTTACTTCGCGCGTCTGAAGTTGGTCCACGCGGTTCGCCATTGCCTCATGCGCGCGAGTAAGCTCTATTGGTTGATATTGTTCGAAACAAAACAAACAAAACAAGGGACGACGTCGAGGAGTAAAGGTTTAGTATTCGTGGTGACACACACATTGGAATATCATGGACACATGAAGACGGAGCACAATGAAATACGAATATTGCACGCAAACAAAAACGCACCTTCCACGCGACGCTCCAGCTGGCGCTCCCGCAGCTCCCTCTCGTCACTCAGTGGGTGATCAGCATCGCCACCCGTCACATCCACCAGTCTTTGCTTGAGCCTGTACACATCATCCAGTGCCCTCTCGAGCTCATGTCGCACCTCCCTCACCTCCCGCTTCTGCCGCGTGTACAGATCCTTGTAATTTGCAAGCTGCCCGTGCAGGGACTCAAAGTCGCGGGTGTCAATGACGCCATCAATCACGTCAATTACCCTTCCGCTCGCATCCGCCATTCCGGCGGAAGCGGCCCCGGCGACCTTCTTCAGACGCTCAATCTCAGCGTAGCATGTCTCTAGCTCTGCCTCTAACTCTGCGTGCCGCGTGTATTTGATGTCATTCCGCAGTCTGTCGATCGCCATGTCTCTCTCTCGCACGGCTCGCTCCAACTGTCGGATCTTGCCCTGCGAGTCAGTCGCAGTAATCGCAGTGACGGGCGCACCGGGAACAGCACCGCTAATGGGCCCTTCTGTCGCCGTCCGTTGCAGCATGTCAATTTGTTTGTCACGCTTGCCAACTTCCTGCTCCAGTTTGCGCGTGCGCGTGCGCATGCCTTCCCGTTCCGACTTCAACGCCGCAATCTCCTTGCGATTGTCTTGTAGCTCCTGGTACATGCGATCGGGATCTCGGTATGTTGAATTGAAGACAGCTGCCTCGTGTGAGTCCAATGGACGAGACCCCACAGACTGTGTCGTGCTACGTGCAGTACCGCCGCCACCACCGCTCGATGCACCGGCAGTGTTGATGCTGTTATTCGAGTGTCGTGGTGTTCCGGAGGCACCTTGTCCCTTTTTAGGGGGACCGCCCCACGTGCCACCCATCTCCAGAAATGCCTCCATGAAGTTGGCGACAGGCTTCTTGCTTGCATTCCTCGTGGCCTCCAGAAATTCCTCTGTAACGGCAGAGAATATAAATTAAGTCCACAACGGTCACAATTATTGCAATGTCGGAATTTTTGATGCGAGTTCTTTGTTCGGCCACTAGGCCTCGAAACAAGTTGAGCTAAGACGCGCATGAAGCCGAGTATAACATACCTGGCGTCTTCCCATTGAGCGCCGCAAGCCAAGCGATGCGACCGTGGTCTTGTGACGAAGAGGCCACTGCATGTGCAACAGTTGCCGACTTGCGCATCCCTGAAAATGTAAGCACACACGCCAGGGCAAAATCAACGATTAGTTGTGGAAGAATGCACTCGAATGGATGCACTCGAATGTTGAAGATCGTCAAACTCCATCTGCACACGCACCTATGGATGTCTGAGCGCGACGCTGTGCTCGCTTAGGCAGCCTGGCACTTTGGGCGGCGGCAATCTTATGCAGAGGCATGCCGAATGAATCGACAGAATCACCGCCGATGCTCATAGTGTCGTGGTGCTGTTTATGCTGTTGGTGTTTGTGGTGGTGTTGATGATGATGGTGCTCATCATGCCCATGCCCATGTCCGCCATGTTGAGCGTGATCGCCATAGTCGGAACTGCTCGCCACGGACGACATCTTCCGCTGCGTTGCGGCGCAGCGCTCCGTCTGCACGAACGGCTGGCCAAGTGATCCGCGGGTGGCTGATGGCGTCGATGTCGGTTGTGTCTCAGTAAAAAGTGTCTCGTCCACAGAAGAACCACATCCAACTACGCGTTTTCCCACATTCAATAATTCTCTTTTTCAAGCTTGCTTTCATAAATCACTTGCGATCATCATTCGAATAACAATAGACTTTGTCGTGTTCAGGGGATGCGCCACGCACATTACAAGCGAGGTTCCACTTGCCCGCACACTTCCGTAAATTCCAATCAGATTAGCCCTCTTCAATTAGGAATGCCCAATCATTATGGGCAATGTACTGAGAATATATTTATTTGGGAGGGCACCTTCCCAATGCCCTTCCATTTTGGTTGACAAGGCAACGAAAATACAATCCATAAAAAGCATGCCATAAAATTTACGTTTCCGATGAGAGTTTCCGATAGCGCTCCACTTCCCTGACGTCCTCGGCGCACTAACACAGCAAAACAATACAGCAATTATGGATTAACTTTGGTTTTCACTGGTTCCATTTGCCAGTCAATCCTTTGACTATGCCCTGCAGACGAGATGTATGCGTATGGCAATGGAGTGGGCGTATAGGGAGCTCCTTCATTCGATGCAAAAACAAACAGACCACGGGCGCGTCAGGGAATGAGTGTTGATTTATCAGAGTGCAAGAGAAAAGAGGACCTCCAAAAGTTTGTGTTTCACCGGCCGATATATTTGTTGATGTGCTCTAATAACACAGGGCCTTAATATGTGATCTCAAAGCCAAAGGGAAAGCTGCGGCGACGCCGACAGAATATATGCGGCTACACCTCGGTTGAGCCGATGACAGTGGTGTACTCGTCCATAGATGTCAGCAACACGGTCGATTGATAGTGCACGCCCACGGGCACGTTCGCATAACGCTCCATCTCGATCTCTCCTTGGTTGTAGTGCCGCCGCCCTGTATTTGTAGCCTGGTTCGACGACGACTCGTCGACATTGGTGTAAGGGGAAAAATTCGCGGCAAGGTTGGCCTCCCGCACCGGCACAGCCCCAATTCCCTCGCATGCCACTTCATTCCCGTTCTGGGCACTATTGGAAGTCGCGAGGGCGTTGTTTTGCAGTAAACCCACGATGTGATTGAATGTGGGACGCCCGTCGCGGTCACTGGCCCAGCACATTTGCATGATGGCATACGTAGCAGGTGGACATCCAGGGGGGCGATCGAGACGGCCGCCGCATTGAACAAAGGAAAGCACTTCGCGATTCGACAGTTCGGAATAAGGAGTGCATCCAAACGAATGGAGTTCGTGGAGCACAATCCCATACGACCACACGTCTGTCTTCTCAGAATAGATTCCTGCAAACAATTGCCCGGCAATATGCAATGTGGTTGTGCCCGTGAGTGAGTGAGTTTGTGTGTGAGTGTGTGTGTGTGCGTGTGTGTGTGTGTGCTTGTGTGCTTGTGTGCGTATGTATGGACTAATTCGCAACCTAACGCGCTCATACCCAACACTCACTTTCAGAGATGCTCTCCGGCGCCATCCAGCGAAGAGGAAGTTTTCCGTCGCTGTTTTTGCGATAATAATCTGAAGTCTGTAGAATAGACGACATTCCAAAGTCGCTTATTTTACACACATACTCGCCGAATTCCTTGATGAGTGAAAGCGGACCAAAGGCGTTTCGGATCACATTTCATTGACAACAGAGTAATGCGATATAGGAGGCAAGGGGGGGGGGGGGATTTACGGTTATCAGTGCAGCCAAAGGAGTCACAAGATGCCCCGTGAGTTCGCCGATGCACTCACATAATTGCAAGGACGACCGCACACACACAACTCGCAGGACACATACATATAAATACATACACATGGACACATACACAAACACACGAAAAGACACCGACGCACTCGCATCGCAGAGCACCACATGAAAGCACACACACACACACACACACACACACACACACACACACACACACACACACACACACGCACACACACGCACACACACACACACACACACACACACACACACACACACACACACACACACACACACACACACACACACACACAC
>CALSCR010001948.1:0-19800 GCA_943704495.1 Pigoraptor chileana
CACACACACACACACACACACACACACACACACACACACACACACACACACACACACACACACACACACATCCTCGTGGCATATCGCAGTCAGCCTTGACACTCGAATCGAGCGCGCAGAGGCACGAAAGCGGCGCCGCCTTGACGAGGGAAAGGCCGCGCTTCCGGGGCGCATGGGCCAGGAGATATACGAATTCAAGCTGAAGCAGGCGCAGCTGGCGGCCGACGCGAGCGCAGTGGGTGCGAGTGCATCGGTTACAGTCCACGAGACGGATGGCACGCACGTGACACCCGCTGCGACAGACGATGCACAAGCAATGGACGAGTGTGTTTGAGTGTGGTGGGCCTTGTTTGCGCGGACGCCTGTGAAGCCGGTGGACAAAAGTGTTTAATCTCACTGAAAAGTGCTCTGAATCTCACCAAGAAGTGCGCCTAATCTCACTTAAAAGTGCTATGAATCTCACTAAAAAGTGCTCTGAATCCAGGCCTTGCCACAGATACACAGTCAACCAATGATGGTTTGTTGCCAATCTCAAACACACTTCAGAGCCGCATCTAAGGACACACTAAGGGTACTGAGCGCTCAGTACCCATGACACACACATTATTTCACAGCTCGTGCCGCACTCTTTAGGTCCGTCCATCATTGCATTGAGTGGGATGTATAAGTCATTTAACGAGTGAACAAACAAATGCAAGCAAGTAGATTAGGCAACATAAGCTCATGAGACTCCGTACAACAAAGTGATGGGCAGACCAGAAGTTCTGAACCGATACAATGCCAGACACGCAACAAACAAAACAAAACAAAAACAAAAAAACAAAAACAGCAACGACACAAGCTGCACGCGACACGCAGGACCGCAACATACAAAGCATAGCGCACAGGAGAACAAAAAGGCGAGAGAGAGAAAATCACAACGCAAACTCAAAAGGCACACGCACACACGCACACGCACACGCCGCACAGCACGCAAACGCGCAATTTGCCCCACGCACAGATATAAACACAGAATCGATTCAGAGAGACGACGGGGCTGCCGCACTGTTGAATCAAACTCCTTCCTGGTGGAATGCAACCACTCACTCGGCAGTGCCGTCAGTGCCACTCTCAAGGCGCGGCCGCTTTGCCTGCGACTGGACACTGTCCTCATCCGGCTCATCCGACGGCCGCTTTGGTGAGGGCACGTGACTGTGGATAGCGGACGCCGGAGGATTGCCGCCGTTCTGGTTCATCTTCATCGCCACATCTTGCACTGCGCGCGCGCACACACACACAAGCGTATACACACACACACATACAGCAACGGCACGTGGGGCAATCGCATGATAGTGGAAGAAGGAAGACAATCGATTAGCTGTAGTACTTCTTTGTCAAGATACATATTTGAAGTGCCACACAACACTGACACAGCCTCTGTTAATTAGGTGTACGCTGATGGTACTCACGCTTGTTCATGAGGTTGGTGGCACGTCGCCCATTGGGCTGCCTTTCAAAGTCCAAGGCACGCACAGAGTGGTTGATGGTCGAGAGCTCCTGCATGCGTAACGACGCGAGGAAGCACGAAGGTTATGAGATTGTAGACGGACATACAGACTGGCAGATAGACATTTGATGGGGGGGGGGGGCTGTTGACCATCACACATCAACGAGCATCCACAACGCACATTGCCGCAACCGTTGCAGCACAACACACCAATCGCCCAATCATATCATCCATCACAGCAGTCCCACAATGCCGGCATGCGCCACGGAGGACTACAACACAGAGCATGCCACATGCGTGGGCGTGGGATGCGCAGGAGGAGGACTAGTGATTGACGCCGCATGAAGCACTCACATTTCCAACAGACTCGCCAATGCTGTAGCCGACTTTCTTTCCGGGGGTCCCCGTGCGCAGGGCAGACGCGGGCGTGCGTGCAGTCGTGCGGTGCACCATGGGTGACACAGTCACGTTGCCCCTGTACACGCGCTTGGGAGTCACAATGACAGGCATGGGAGAGAGCGCAAGATGCGAGTTCGGCTGATGATGGCGCCAAAATGCATGGTTTTGTCCGGTGTTTTGGGGGAGAAAAGAGTGGGGAGAATAAGGTGACTAAAGGTGAGCATCAGACGTGCGTAAACGTGCGTTGGGAAGCACATGAGACACAAGCAAGGCTAAAAAAAAGCACCGCCACACAAACAAAGCATATCCATACATGGCGAGACAAGCAATGCGTAGACATATCAATCGACATTCACTACACACCTGCGATGAGGACGACGCAAACTGGAGGATAAAGTTTCGTATTTCTCCCATGAAAATGTCGTTGTAAAACTGAATAATTGTGCCGTATTCGTCCGCTTCGCCGTCAACACCGCGTTGCAGCAAAACCTTGCGATACACCTGAAATCCAACACAAATTCATACAAATCCGCCATGCAAACACACAACATATGTCAGAAATCGACAGGCCGGTAGTCGTGCACCATGCGCAATACCCTTAACGCTTTCGTCAACTCCACACCTCCCTATATCCCCCACATCCAATCACATGCAAACGAGTGAAAGACATGCGCACAAATTATATGGTTGTGACACCTACGTTCTTCGCGTGCGGCTGTTGCCGGTATTGGGCGAGAATTTGTTTAAAGGCGTGTTCCTCGTCAATGACCTTCATCACGCCATACACGCAGCACATGATGAGCTGATCGAGATGCCGATCTCGCATCAATTGAGTGTGATCTGTCACAATCTTCTCCATGGTCGTCCAAATTTTCTTTCTGTGCACGTCGCTGATGCGCAGCCGCTCGCACAAGTCCTTGATGCGAAGACTGGCCAGATAATAAAAGCGGCGAAAGAACAGATCAATCGATGTGAGACGCTTTCCTCCACGCAGCGGTGTCGCGGGGGTCGGCGCTTTAGTCGGCGTCGCACTCGGCGTAGAAATGGCCGCGGGGAGCGGTCGGCGCATGGGCGAGGGTGCAAATGTCGCCAGGTGGGTCGGGCCGGGTGTCTGGGGCTCGCGATGGCCCCCAAACGGACCCGGCGTCTGCGATCCTGCGGCGGCGTGCGCAATGACGCTTGTCGGTGCGACCTTTGCATAGCTTGGGACATCGCGTATTTGGCTCAGGAGCGGCGATCCCGTCTCCCACGCCATGCTGTCGAGCACCTCTTCCTCGATCGAACTGAGATGGCGCACAAACGCCGCCATGACGGCGCGGTCGCACCTCACAACAGGCTCCACAATCTTGTAGAAATCGTACGGCTTCAAATCAAGAACTGTGAGAATCCAGGGGAATTTGAATCCCGGGACGTCATTTGCAAACAACGTCGTCTCCACCGACGCGGCAAAGAGTGACGGGATGAACGTGTCCATCCCGAGAAACTGAGCAATGACCTCCGGGGGTGCACGCCGCTCTTCATCTGCGAGGATGCCATCCAGTAGCATGTAAAACAGCTTCACCGCCTGCTGCAAGTACTCGCGAGCAAGCCTGTCCTTCGCCCCCGCACCCCCGTTCCGTCCAAACGCATCCACAAACAAATCGCCCAGACGAGATAGGCGATCCACAATGTGTCCCTTGATTCCAGCGCGCACAAGATCAAGTTTCGCTGAAAGCTTTTCAGGAACGCCGCACTCTGCGGGGAGTATCGACTGAAAATGGCGCACGGCCGCAACCGCCGCCGTCATGGGTGTCTGGGGCACAGCGCCGGTGGGCCGCCCGAGTGCCCCGGGGACGCCGCTGAGCACTGCCACGCGCCCCTTCGCCGTCAGCGGCGTCGCGGGCGGACCAGTTGTGCGCGCAAAATCCGTCACGAGATCCCTTGTCGAGCGGTGTCCGCCATGGCGGACCTGCGGCGAGCCCACGTGGCGCTTCATGGGCGTCCCCACGACGTCGCTCTGGGGAGCTGTGATGTTCGAAACGTACAGCCGCTCATCGAGGCCGTCAGAGTCCAGACATATCTTCTCATAAACACGGCGCAGTGACCGCGCACATTCGTCAATATGGAATGGCGTGTCCAGAAGCCCGGCGACCCACACCGATGGGACGAGACCGGGGCTGATGAGGTGTGAGTCTTCGTCAGTTCCATTGGAGACACCATGGGCATCGGCAGAGCCGCCCGATCGCTCAGGCGCAGCACCGTCCGTGTCTTCATCGGGTGAGCATCCTCGCAACACTCCTTCCTCAAGCAGTTGCTTGGCGACGGGCATCCAGTGGTTGGCGTCGCTTGTTTGCACGTGCACAATATCAAGGGAGAGCTGGTCTGCGAGAGAACGAAGGCTCGCAATGCGCGCATTCTCATCGCCAAAGTACCGACGGCCGTTGGAAAGCACTGCAAACGAGGCGAGAAAATAAGAGCAGGAGAAACACGGAGTCAGAGACCACGATCATTGAATCAAGGAAGAATAAACAATGACTAGACATGACGCACATGTACACGCACACTGCATTTACTTACCGTGCTGCGATGCAAGGGCAGCGGTGGGAGCGTGTGTTTTGACAAAGTTGAAGACCGATGCTAGCAAGACAAAGGCTCGTACCATGTCGGACTGCGGACCCAGACACTCATCTGCAAAAAAAATGACCACCGTAAACAAGTGATCGTGACCATCGACCAAGGATATGTGAGTGTGGCGTGAGGGTTGCACTTCCAAATAATCAAAAGCGCCGAAGCTTAAGGTATAAACATCACACTAATCACGCCAGAGTATACATGGTGTAATGCACAGCGCACTCACGTTTGGCAAGCAAGAAGAGATCCCAAATGATAGTCAGCAGACGATTGCTGTCCGTCTCGTCGCTGCGTCGCAAAATGGGAGATGTGATGCAAATTGGGAGTTCGTAAGACAACAAAGACGTATTTTTTACAGTCTTACACAAAAAAGACGCAACAACGCAGTGCGCAGAATACACACCTTCCCGTCTTGAAGACCTTGTGGAATGCCAGAATGAACTTGTCGTAGATAAGTCCGAGATCTCCATAGCTCTTGCTCATTCCTTCCAGCCAATTGTTGAAGGACTGGTCGAGGTGGGCGAGGCGGCCATACATTTCAAGCTCCCGGAAAAACATCGAAACGCTGCTCAAGTGTGCAAACAAATGTGAAGTGGTCAGCAGATAGCAACGCGAGTGCTACATCCCACAACCGCTAATACCACACTCACGTGAGACCCGACTCCCTCAGAAGGCTCGTTAGTGACACTCCATTGGAATGCTTGGTGCCGCCATCAATGGATGCAACGGATGCCGCATGACCCGCATGATAAAGCGCGCACGTAAAGAGTGACTTGTCCTCTGGCTGTGATTTTTGTCGTTGATGTCATAGAGGGTATGCAACGTGTCCAGAACAGTGAAGATTGGCTTTCAATGAATAAGAAATCCCGAAAAAATCAATGCTGGCTAAAAAATAAAATCTGAACAACAATGAATTCTCGTCAGTCTAAAGAACTGCCCATAGACGGCGGCGCTTACCATCGGAACGGCCTCGTTTGCTTGTGTCTCATGCAACTGCCTGAAAATCTTCTCCAGCGAGATCCACGCAGCGGTTTGCGTCGTCGCATCCATGTTCAGCCGCGCGCACAGCTGCTCAAACGAGTTTTTCTTCGAGGCAAGCTCGTCGGGCATTGTCACGTCGGTCGAGGCGCCCCCTTCCGACTCCGAGGCAGTCCGCCTTCCCGAGCGATTGTGTCGCATCCTTCCCTTGCGTACGCCAAATTGCGCACACACACTTTACAGGCCAACCAAGTCGCTATGACCGCCGAGCGGAACTACAAAAGGTATCCCGAGCACTCTAGCAGAATCCAACTGGCGAAGTCATCACCAAACAAAAGGCGGAGAGCGCAAAGTGGTGTGGTGTGGATCGACCGCAGAATAATAGTCAACCGAGGCAGTCGAAGATCACCAGGAGCAACTCCTACTTTGAACAAGCACATAGGAGTTTTCTGGCAACACTATTGCAAAAAACTCTCGCTTTTCGGAATCCAATCGGGTGGTGTTTCAGATAAACCTACAATCTGTCGCAGATTGCATTTGCAGCGTTGCATATCGAAGCCTCGATTCGACTGCCACAAGTGTAGTGGAGTGACTACGTCATGCACACGAACACGAACCACACACACACACACACACACACACACACACACACACACACACACACACACGGGGGGACACAACAAACACAATTGAATTGCAACAAAGTGCAGATGCACCCGAATGGTTGTGTGGTGTTGTGGTGTGTGTGTGTGTGTGTGTGTGTGTCTGTGCTGTTGGGGCGTCACAAAAAGTCGCGCGTTTTTTGAATTTATTTCAACATTGCCCAATTCAGCTCACAATCTTAATTTCAGTTCGCGGTTTGTATCGATTGAAGATTTATTTCCTCACAGAAGTTGCTTTATTACTGATGTGCATCTCCCGCGTTTTCTGTTCCAGTTTTTTTGGCGGGAACCGATAATATGGCTGCATTTGCGTCTCATTTGTCCATACAATTTCATACTCAACAATATTAATTAGCGCGACAGCCAATCAGAAGGGGTTCCTCATTATCGGAAAAATGGTTTATGCTCACGTGACTCTGAAATCGTAAACGAAAGGTAATTCTTTTTCCGGAACGTAAATTGCCAGGACGATTTTGTGTGCACGTCACTCACAATCCGAACAAGAAATCACACCGTAATTCAGATTAATCGTCGCGGGTGAGCTCGGCCAACGCAGAGCGAAAATCCGACCGACGGCCGTTTCACCCGCCTGACACTCTCAGTGTGTCAGTCGTAATCCGTCTGTCGGGAGGGATGATGCTACTGAACGGCGGAGATGCAGACACAATCAACCAGAAAGAACAAGACATATCATCACTTCCCCAAATCCCTGCTATACTATCTAAGAGCGCGGGGCTGCATTGCAGAGTAACCACAGTAGAGGTCGATTGAGCTCTGAATCAAAAAGGCCCAATTTTGAGCTATTCACGAGCACCGGCTGACACTGTAACCTTCAAACAGTCGCAAAACTTATTAACGCCACTTCCGCTGTTCATACATACTTCATCTGAAATCTTCTCGCTTCGTACTCTTCATTTGCTCGCTATTTCACATTTGAAAACTCCCTCGAAACGTTGACGTCATTTTGCGTCAACACCATCATCTCGTATTGCGTCACGCAACTGCAACAACACTATTGTCAGCTTCAACTCATATTTTCCGTCAGAAGCTGTTCATCGACGTGTGCATCATTTTCTGTTATTGTTCGGGCCCACGTGCCTGTGATAGTTAGTTGCGCCATGTCGACGCCTGCGCGGCGACGCCTTATGCGGGACTTCAAAAGGTATTGCTAGTGTGCACTTGTCCACGTAATTCATCTTTTGTGTTATTTGCATGGCAGGGTGACACATCACTCATTGTGCCTGTTGATATTCATTGCGTGATTATTGACAATTTGCATGCTTGCCTTTCGTCTCGATGATGTGCTTGTCGATTGACCTTTCTTGCTGCGGCTGCATTCGTCGTGTTGTTGTTGTTGGTGCTGTTGGAATGGAATTGCACCGCACGCAGGCTGCAAGACGACCCTCCTGCCGGAGTGAGTGGAGCACCAACCGACAACAGTATTATGCTTTGGAACGCAGTCATATTCGGGTGAGTGCTGTTGATCGACCCCTATGATTCGCATCTTGTCTAACCTGCTTGTGTTGTGCCACGGTCACGAACAACTTCTGCCCCCTTTTGTTTATCAGTTTCGTACGTAATTTGCTTGCGATTCAGTGCGGTGTAGTTTCTATATATTGTTCCGCTCTGCTCGTGTGATTTGATGTTTGTATGTATAATCTTGGCTCACACATTCTTATTCCTGAAATGCCGCTGTCCTCATAGTCCTCAAGATACACCGTTTGAGGATGGTAAGTGAGCGAGCCTGCCTCTCTCAGCTTCAATACATTGTGTAGTGAGCGAAATGTGTGGTTCGTCTGTTTTGGTAATATACATATATGTATGTGTGTGTGTGCTGGTCTTCGGTCCGTGTGTGCTGTGTTGTTGTTATTGCTTCATTGTAACTTATGTGTGTCATGCTGTTTTCTATGAGAGTGTACTTTGCGTGCAGTGATTAGTACGATTAAGGTGTATTGCGATGAAGTCGTGTACGTATGCGTGTGTGTGTGGTTTGCGTTGTGTCTTCGTGCTGTGGGTACATGAATGTGTGATTACGTCGTGCTTTGGTGTATTCGTATCTATGTATCTGACGCCATGGGATGTGCGTGGATGCATGCAGGCACTTTCAAACTCACCCTCGAATTCTCAGAAGACTATCCCAACAAGCCCCCGACAGTGCGCTTTGTGTCGAGAATGTTCCATCCAAACGGTGAGTTGCTCCACTGATTGCTGACACTGCGTGTGTGTATGTGCATGTGTGTGTGTGTGGGATCGCGCGCGTGGGTATGTACTTGTATATGTGTGTGTGAACCGCACCTTGGTTTGCCTCGGCTGCCCATCTTTATTGCCGGCACTGAGATAAAGTCACTAGTCTTGTATATATATATATATAATATGTGTGTGTGTGTGTGTGTCTGTGTTGTGTGTCGCGTGGGTAAATACGTAGCCATGTATGCTATCACTTTGTTCATTCATATCCCGCCTGTCGCTATCCGCCATGTCTAATTGCCTGTTCCATCGCCCTATTCTCTGTGTCTCAATCGCGCATTGCATCCTTCTCTCTTCCTTTCTTTCTTGCGCTTCACGTGTACTGCCGATGACTCCACGTGCAGTCTATGCCGACGGTGGCATCTGTCTCGATATCCTCCAGAATCGGTGGAGCCCCACTTATGACGTGGCTGCTATTTTAACATCCATCCAGGTGTGTGTCTTTTTGTTTGTTCTTTTGACTTCCTTGTTTGTATGACACAATTCGCGAGTTTCAAATATGGGTCGTCGTGACCCTCTTATGTTTTTTTATGTTCACAATGTCAGTCTTAAAGTTCCGCATTCAAGTATTCCTAACTCACTTCTTGCCCGCCATTCCCATTTTTGGCGCAGTCACTACTCGACGAGCCGAATCCGAACAGCCCCGCAAATGCAAGTGCGGCGCAGTTGTACCAGGAAAACAAACGCGAATACGAAAAGAAAGTGCGCGCCATTGTCGAGCAGAGCTGGATGGAGTAGTAATATGCAACCAAAGACCTCAGTCTCTGTGTGTCGGGTGCTTGGGGATCCGCAATTATGTTTCAAAAATAACACGTAATTCATGCAAAGCGGATGTCAACTCCATTGCGTCGATGGGTTTTGCAAGGATATTCGGTACATTGCTCTCCGCATTTTCACACACAACAATGACCAGCCACTGGGAATTAAACGGGCATGTCTCACATGTGGCCTGTCTTCCAGTGACCGCTGGGAATTGACCCAAAATGGGGCTGTCTACCCCTCGGCTGTCGTGTTTCGCCATGATACCAGCAATAAGCCCACAGTGTGCAGATTTGAGTCGCCACAGGGTGACGGTTCCAGCATGCAGGCTCCACAATGAGTTACTTTGCTGTCAGTCTCTCGCGGTTGGTTTACGGACGGATATCAACGGCGAAGCACTTGATATCACAATGACCAAGTTCACAACTGTGCTATTGTGGGCAGCGGATCAAATGTTTCACTGCACAATCCTGACGTTTAATGCTAAGGCACGAGCCTCCAAGGCAGGTACCGAGCACTGCTTTTCATATTCGCATCACATTCGGAAGGGGGAGAAAAAGCGATTACGGCAAGAACCGCACACATAGAATGACGCACTTGCATAACAACATAGATGTGAAGAAAGAGACGTAACGCACTTTTTGTTGCACAGACCAACCGCAAAACGCAATCGAGTGCCCAAAGCGTTCGCAGATGGCCAGCAGAGGCACACGCGCAACGCAAAACAACATTAGCACAGGCATCAATAATAAGAACAACATCCAACACACAAAATGCCATCGCGAAACAGATCAAAATGCTCATTCACCGCAACGACGCTTCGATTTCAAGCACATATCGCAGCGATGCGGCAGCGATCTTTTCCTTCTCGTCCGACTTGATCTCCTTGTCGTCTGAAATGGCAAGTCTAAATTCAATGCCGCGGTGCGCAAAGCTTTTGTTTAGCGTTTGCACGTTCTTCTTAAGAGTTTCATCGGTGCGTGTGCGGAGCTCAACAATATCCGACGCTCGGAAAGGGTCATAGCAGCACCGTCGCACACACATGTACCCGAGGGAAGTGCATATGCACATGCAGCAACACAGGGAGGTGCCAATAATAAATAGGCAGGCATCGTGGAAGGGAGGTTCGGCAGTCTCTTTTGAGTACCACTCGTTCACGACGGGGTTGATCTGTTGGAGGGCACGCGAGTACTCCATCTGCGACATGCCACGCTTCAAATCCGTCGGCAGTAGGCGCGGGAACGCCCCCGTTGTCGTGTCCAGGTACACGCGGACAAACTTCCGACTTGCCCCGACGCCCGCAACGCGAATGCCCCGGAGATACTCGCAGAGCATATTGAATCCTTTGTTGTTGTCTCCACCCTCGGCAAACAACCCGTTGTCCCCGGAAACCGTGTCGCTCGTGCAGTCGATCGAGTGAAAGCTACTTAAAAGCATGCGCAGCGAGAGCTCCGTCTCCATTGCCTCTGCGGCATCGCGGAAGACAATTGGAATGATCTTTTTTGCTTGTGCGTGCGCAAACTCAACCTCCTCGCGGCAGTATCGGGATCGCACTGAGTCCGGACTGACGACAAAGACAAAATACTCACAGTCCTTCACCGCACTCGCAATTTCAGTTCGCCAACGCGACCCTGCCGCCAACTGCAGCACATCTATCCAGCACGAGAACCCTGCACGCTCTAGCGAGCGCCAGAGGCGATGATGCACAAATTCGCGGTCGCAGTGTGCCCAGCTGATGAAGATCTTCTTGGGTTCTTGCTGTGCAATCTCCGTCAGGCGCGTCTTGGTTGTCGGTCGCGGCCCTCCATGCGATTGCTCGTTCTCCGCGCCAGATGATGGCTGATAGAGCGACGGGCGAGACATGGCGACGCGCTTCTTTTGAACGGCCATTGAAATCATTGTCACAACGCGAGATGCAAGTGCGCCGAGTAGCGTGTCGAATTCGTCAGCGGCGGCGGTGCGAGTGAAAAACGACCACTGCACTTGATTCAAAAGGAGCCGCAGCCCGGCGTGCTCAAACTCAGTCTGACACACCAGCGGAATCAGCGGAACGTCGCTGTCGATGGCAAACTGCATCACCTCAAAGTAGTCTTCGTGCACAGACGAAACCACACAGACGGCAGCGTCGCACATACTCAGCGACTGCACTATCTTTCGCAGACGTTCGCGGTCCACCGACTCTCCCGCCGGAGCACCTAACGCCTCAGACGCATCCTTCTTAACTGCGCCACTCTCGCCCGCTTTTTCGACTGCTTTATCGCTGTCCTCTATGTGCAACACTGTTGCATTAACTTGCACCGACCGGATGAAGGATGCAACCGCGCTGGCAACAAGTCCATCCTCCACACAGCTATACAGCACTGTCACGTGCCGCGGCTCTTCCTTTGGCGGCGCAGGTACCTCCACGGGGTCACTTTCCGCAACGGAAGCGGTGTCTTCGGGGAGAGGTTGGACGTCAATCACATTTTTTGACTGTTGATGCGCACGTCGAGAGAACGCATTCACACTCTGCCTGACGATATCCATTGTGTGCGGCTGGATTAAGATGCGTCAACCCCAAAGAGAGCCTCTTCAGTCGGTCACAAAAACTGCACCATAGCAAAATGGACAACGCTCCCGCGAACGATAAAACCTCCCACGTGTGTACGTGTGTGTATAAGCGTCAGTGCAGGGAATATACTTCACACTGACATCACGTCACCAAGCACATGGATAATTGGGCATTCGTAACTGTGTGGTGTGTGTTCTTTTTTGTCACACTTTCATCGAATGTGGCGACGCAAATGCACAACGTGTGGGAGAGGGGACGCAATGCGCGTCACTTGCCCAGTGGTCACACAACTATATGGAACGGCAGTCTCTATGCTATGGAATGTGACATTAGCCATACAAAATAGGATGTGTCAGTTGTCAAGGTGCGTGCCGATATCTCGCTTAAATAACTTTCATCCGGGGTGCGCATTCCTTAGCATCCGGGGTGGTTAGCATTTACACCCCCGGATATGAGGACAGTTCTTTGTGATTAGGATCCGGGGTGTTTGTCTTTGTGGAACCTTTCTTCACTCTCGTCATCTGTTTCACGGGGATCCCTCTCTGAACAACCACAACAAAGTTCAAATTTTAGCGTGCCAAACTGCGTAATTGCGTTCATATTTTTACACGAACAGGCTGAAAAAGTTGCCGTTTAGTTGCATTGCCTTGGCGGACGTGTTCTTCCTCTGCATCTTTAGCATCTTCGTGGCTGATTGGGTTCGGGTGACGGTTCAGCTCTACCCAACACATACATTTGCAGAGCTTCTTTTTTAGTTCGCCGACTCGACACAGAATGGAGGACGAAGGTCTCCCTAAGAACCCTGATCTGGCGCTTGCCCAGCATCGCTATCTTCTAAATGGCCCTGCAACGGCTGACAAGAAGGAGGCCGTGGAGGTCACAAAGCACCTCATGGATGCCATCAAGAAGGACAGTGCGTATCGCTGCTCAACGGTGACGCTCTTGTCACGTCAGCCCCAATGAGACGCTCCCCGTCATCACATGTGGCATGCCTGTCCCTTTTGTGGCACTTGCTGACCGAATGCACTGCATATATTCGTGTGTGCCGTTGTTTAGTTACACCTCGTTGGTATGTTGCTAATATCTCCTTATCACGTCATTTCGCCTGCTCCTCCTGTTATGATCTTCAGACATGGCACCATTTTACGAGGAACTTGTCGCAGAGCTCAAGTGGGAGGTGGATCGGCCGCTGCTTGAGGAGATGCGACGGGCAAACAAGGAGGCTCTGGCAAAGCTGGACGCAACCATCGAGGATGCGCAGGTGAATCAGGGCGAGACGGAGGTGCGCGAAGCGAATCTCGCAAAGTCTGACTATCTCTGCCGCATTGGCGACAAGGTGAGTGTGGCGGGATGACCGTGCTCCCGCGTGCATGATGTTTGCCTTAACAAAACTGCTTCCCTTCCATGTTCGCCTTGTCATTTTGTACGTCAATCAATGATTATCAGTCTGGTGTATGTACGTATGTACTTGCGTGTGTCTGTATCTGCCTCTGTGTCTGTTGCGAAGCTCATGCTTATAACGCACAAGTCACTGACTCGAATTCTACTCTCTGTGTGTCTGCGTCTGCTTTGGTGTGCTTCAGGCAAATGCCGTTGCTAGCTTCCAAAAGACATTTGAGAAGACGATCTCCCTGGGACAGCGGCTGGATATCATCTTCAACCGTGAGTTACGCGTTGTTCGTGTGCGCCTGCCTGACCCCCTGCACCATACCCGTGTCCATACCTACACACACAATCCTGCTATGCTTAGACGCGGTGCTATTTTGTATGGCATTGAACAACTTGCGCGCTTCGTGTTAGTTGTGCATCTTTATTATTGCGGCAATCTAAATGTATGTTTGTGCGTTTGTATTTGTCTTTGCCCATGGCCTGCTCCAGTCATCCGCCTTGGACTCTTTTACATGGACGCACCTCTGATTATCAAGAACATCGAGAAGGCCAAAGTGTACGTATTTTGGAGATGCACGTTGCCGTCTTGTTCTATGGGTGTGTATGTGTATGTAAATGTGTATACCTTGCACTTTTATGCGTGCGCTTTGCCCGATAAAGTGTCTCCAGCTGTGAAATGCTCGTGTCAGCTTGGACTGCGTGCGTGCGCACAATCGACGTAACTCATTCACACGACCACTGACAAATGCGCATGCAGTCTCATTGAGGAAGGCGGCGATTGGGACAGGCGAAACCGCCTGCGCGTCTACGAGGGTCTGTATCTGCTCTCCATCCGGGACTTCAAAACGGCAACGTCGTTTTTCCTCGACGGCCTTGCGACATTTACCTCGTATGAGCTGATGGAGTACAAGGCTTTTGTTGCATACACTGTCGTTGCGGCCATGCTCGCCCTCCCCCGCGTCGACCTCAGGAAGAAGGTGATGGAGTCCCCAGAAATCCTCGAGGCTCTCCACGATATGCCCGACATTGCAACATACCTGCGATCCCTCCACGACTGCAACTATGCAGAATTCTTCCGTTCTCTTGGTGAGTGTGGTGTGTTTTGCACATATTAATGTATGTTTTGTATTGGCAGTTGAATTTCCGTCCATAAACCTCAAAACAGAAAGGGAGCATGGCATTCTCACCACTCACACATGTTTGCCTCTTTGTCTCCATGTCTACTTCTCGTGTGTGTGATGTTGTTTTGTTGCGCCACGACGTACAGCGACCATCGAGGGCTTCCTGAAGAGGGACCGCATTTTGTCAATCCACTCGCGATATTACATTCGGGAAATGCGCATTTTGTCGTATGCCCAGATTCTCGAGTCATACCGCAGCCTCACTCTCGAATCAATGGCTACGTCGTTTGGGGTGACTGTGGACTTTATTGACAGGTGTGTCCTGTGTACCTGTATTATGGCTATTGTATGTGTGAATATGGCTTGCTTTTGTGCTCGTCGTGTTTGTGGCGTGTGCCTATGCACGCACACTGTCAATCCACTTTCTGTGCGTGTTTACAGCAACTGCGATGTTTGGATGCGAAGTTCTATCCAACTGACTCCTTCTGTTGTTTCATACTGATACATCCGTCGCCGTCGCCGTCTCTGCCTCTGTCTCTATCTCTTACTCTGTCTCTGTTGGAGTCGATGGGCTTATGCCTAAGGCGTTTTGAGTACTGAAGGTCTTACTCTGTCTCTGCCCTTGCGTTGTATTGTTATGTTCGCGTGTGCAGGGAGTTGTCGCGGTTCATTGCGGCGGGACGACTCAACTGCAAGATCGACAAAGTGCGCGGTATTGTCGAGACAAACCGGCCAGACAGCAAGAACGCACAGTACCAGAGCGCCATTCGGCACGGGGATCTCCTGCTCAATCGCATTCAGAAGCTCAGCCGCGTCATCAACATTTAAACCACACACACGTTCCTCCCAGTGTGTATGCCACGGGCGGATATGCGTGTGGTATTTGGTGTGTAGATTGCGTGTGTGCTGATCGAGTGGACCAGCTCAGTACAGCTCTGTTCGCGTGGATTTCCGGAGAAATAACATTTGTAGAAACCATACAAGCCACGCATGCCCAACACACCAATCAATCACACCCAACGGCAACAACGGCAACGTGCGGATCTGACTACCAGCACTGAATAGCAAAGGATGCAGAGACTGTGTACTCCCGTCTCTCGCTGTTCTCTGACAACTTGACCACATGTGTGCTGTTATGACCAAACAATTTACAAACAACAAAAGTTACAGCAACGCGCAATATACGCACGCAAACGCAGAAGATACCAGACTGTCCTATTTGGGGCAGCCGTCAGCGAGAAGGCACTCTCATACACGCGCATGTACACTTCCATTGGGCAATTCGGAGTGCCTTATGTACAAAGCTAGATATAACACGCCAATTTCGACCCTCAGAATGCTCCATTAGGGTCTTGCAAGTTAGTTCCACGCGCCCTAAAAAAGTCCTTCTCTATAATGTTGACAAGGCTTCGACCGTTGTGTGGATTGTCAATGGCCGGGCGATGTCCATACTCTGAAGATGACCGCACGGGCACAACACGACCCCTCTCCTGCCGATTTACAACATGAAAAAAATGATTAGAGGATGAATCGCTATAGTGAGTGTCTGTGCACACTTGCTGCAAGAATGCGCAAGTGAAACTGAGACAATAGTATCAGCGGCTCGACTCAAACAACACAAAGACTAGGAAGACCACACAACGACCGGAAAAGACAAACAAAGACGACCAGAAAAGGCAACAAAGCCTCGTGAGTCACTCGAAAAGAAAAGTACAATTAGAGCATTGCAATGGCAGATGACCGAGTAATAATGCTAAGGTTCCAATCTTCGAGGAGCTAGGAGTGCTAAAGGAGTCCGCACACAGACAAGGGAGTCCGCACAGAGAGACAAGGGAGCAAAGTGGCGCAGTGATTGCACAGTGATTGCTGTGAGAGACGCGCACAGTGACGGCGCCGCACCTCTTGCAGCACGGCGGGCTCCGCTTGGCCGTTGGAGTGCGGGCACTTCTTGTCGTCGCGGTGGCATTTGTTGCAATACCCCTCCTTAACAGAAAAAACACGATCAAACAGATACTCTTCCTCCTTCTGCAAGTGATCGAGTCCGTCCATGTGACGAGGGGTCCGCATACAACAAGACAGAGGCAGCGTCAGCACAACATCAGGTACACATCATCAGCACAGCAACAGCGGTGAAATAAGACTCCCGATGCACTTGTCGAATCAGACGATTTAATAGTGCCAAAAGAAATGAGGAGCACGTGCCATGCTTTAAAAATAGCACCAGGGACCCACCGCTTTGTGCGTGTTGAAGTACGTTGTGGGTTCGGATGCAGGCGCATCCTTCAGCTCATTCTTAAAGTATATATGATTCTTGCGAAGCGAGATTTCTTTCTGCAGGTGCACAAGCAAGGCAACACATATAGAGGCACGAGGGGATTGATTGAGTTAACTGTTCTTTCGGATGAGAGGAGACAGACTCACGTGTGTGCAATACATAACGCGCGGCCAATAAACACATTGCAAGTTCCCGTATGTCCGAGAGTGGGAACATCGACGCAAGCCATTAGGTGTGGACAGTCGCTACTAAGGAAGTTCACTACACTTGCGCAGGCACGCACCTCCACTCTTTTCCTATACTGCTCTTTCTTCTCCTCCGGATTCCAATACTGCTTGCCATACAGCGCCTTGCCGCGGTGCTCCTCCTCCTTAGACATGTTTACGCACAGTAACTCGCAACAATGCTCAAGGGTGCGCACGGAAGAGAACAGTTATTCACTATATAATTCGCATCCAGAAGTACAATAAAGAAATGAAACTATCCTACTTGCAATAACCCGAGCAGTAGAATTCACGCCTGTGTCAACGCCCTCGCCAGTACTGAGCACATTAGTCAGGACTCCATGACAGCCTGGTCGACATAATTAATCTGCAGATCGGTGTAACAATGGCACAATTTCAATCGGCATGTCAGTCTAACGTTCGCGAGAGGGTTGCCTGGGCAACGACCACTTCAGAGGGAATGCGAGATCTCGGAAACAATCTGTGGAAGATATGCGAGCGTTCGCTTAATTCGCTCCCAACAACCGCTGTTGCCGATCAGTTCTGCTTCCTTTGAGATGCATAAATCCTCTTTCTCTTTATATATATAAAAGTACTCTCTGTGACCATAAATACACGCGCGATAATGAAAGAAGAAGGGGTAAAAACCCATAGCGTCACGAAGGAATGGGGTAGTAAGGAACGAAGGATGAGAGCACCGAGCCATATGAAAAGATTGGCTTGTGCGGGGCATCACATTTGCATCTCAAAGAGTCGAGGGCATTGCAATCGCATTATTTGCTGCAGTGAGTGCCTGTGACAAGCTCGGTTCAAACAACTAGTACGTGACGAAAAGAATTGGCGAGTGTTTGCGGGAATAGCGCACCACAGAGATTGAATGAAGGCGCGAATGAAGAATTTGAGAAGAGGTGCGTCTTGAAAGCGTGTGGGTAGCATTTTTTTTTCTTTCGTGCGTATTCACTGTGTTGTGGCAACCAGATCGCGGGGTTATGAAGTGTATGTATGGCGTGTTGTATAACTCTGTTCGAGTTGTGTGTTAGGTGTCGGTTTGAAATGGAATGAATCGCATTGGGTATGACTTTGCTTTTGCATGTGCATTGCGCCACATGCGCCCAATTGTGTGTGTGTGTGTGTGTGGGAGTGGAGGGGGGGGGGATGTATGTGTGTGTGGGTGTATGTTGGTGCGTGGGTGTGTTCACACGCGGCTCTCCTCCAAGGACGGAGATGCGGCGCCATGACCGGCGCCACGACCATCCCCGGCGTACTTCGGCGGATATTTGTATTGGGGAATGTTGCCGCCCTCAGATTCGTCCTCCTTTGTCCTGGCGACATCTGTGGCATCCGCATTAGCGGGCGCCTTTGGCATTGCGATGACCGACTGGAATGACGCCTGCGATCCCGACTGCCCGCCAGAGTGCTCGTAGGTGGGCGGATTGTCACTCTCGGACTGCACGTGGATAGACACTACATCGTCCGTCGCAGCACCGACCTTCTGCTGATCGGATGCGACTGATTTGTTGGCTTGGCTGTCGAGCGAGATGCGCGATTGCGACACTGTATCTGCGGTAGCATCTGCAGCGCGTGTATCCTGTGCATCCTCCCGAGTGTTCGCCTGATCTTCGTGTTGAGGTTCGCCATGCGTCACGCGGTCCTTGGCGTCTCCCTCGTGCTCGGCACGCTCCGTGGGAAGATCACTCGCAGATGCAGATGGCAGGGATTGTCCTGAGCGCGATGCGTGGAATTCAAGACGCACGTTGATGGCGGGTGCGTCGGTGTTGTTGCCGTCGCCCGCAGTGGAGGCGTCGTCGTTCGGTATGTCTTTGCTGTTGACACTGGCGGCCTCGGCACGAGCCACATCGTAGAATCCGCTGTGGCTGTTTGTTGGTATGTGTGTGTGTACGTGTGTATGCGTGTGTATCGTTTGTTGTCAGGATTGTTGTTTGTTTGATGTATGTTTGAGTGTAGAACCCCATATATATACACGCATGCACATACATCCCACGAGCATACACACTCGCGCATGTCACACACACGCATACACACACTCATAAACCGGCATTCACACAATACCAGCCTCAAATGCAACACACACACACAACACGCAATGGACATGTAATACATACATATACTCAAACACTCACACACACACATATACACACACACACACACAAAGTGTCATGCTTCCAACACGCACCGTCCCTCGGCCATGCTTGCGGCGCGCCGGCGGCGGTGGATGACAAGGATTGCGATGAGTGCAATCAGCGCGACGCACGGGAGAACAGTGCTCAGCACAATGGTGAGGCTCCTGCGCGAATCGTCTCCGCTCGACTGCCCTCCGCTGTTGCTGTTGTCGACTCCGCCGCCATTGTCGGTTGTGCCGCCGCCGATAGCATTCATGATCTCCTGTTGGATGTCGCCAGTTGACTGGAGCACTGCGGCTGCGAGGAGACTGCCGGGCACAACCTTCACGTCGCCATCAGAAGGATCGATCCACGTGACCGCGAACAGGATCTGGACGCCCGTGTTGTTTGTGGCGACTTCGAAGAGAACGACGCCCGCGGGAAGCACATCGACAGTGGGGATCTTTGCCACGGCCTCCCGTCGTCCAATGGGGTTGTTGGCGCGATATGCCGCAAGGAACAGGTTAAGAACTTGAGCGATGAGACGGCGGAAGAGATCGACGAGGGCCATAAACTGCTCGCGGGTGATTGGTCCAAGAAGTATGCGAATGGCCTCGAGGATAAATTCGTAGAAAGACGCTGTTGGCAGCGGCGTGTGCGTTACGATGGGTAGCAGTTGTGTGGCTGGCGTGCTGCTGGTCGGGGATGGAGGATCCGTGGCCTGCAGTGGAGGGTATGTGAGTTGGCGCGGATGCAACTTTAGAAAATGTTGACAAATATGTTTACGAATGTACGTTTGATGTGTGTGTGTAAGTGTGTTTGCGTGTGTGTGTGCGTGTGTGTTTGCGTTTGTATGCGTGTGCGTGCGTGCGTGTGTGCGTGCGTGTGTGTGCGTTCGTGTGCTTGTGTGCTTGTGTGTGTGTGTGTGTGTGTGTGTGTGTGTGTGTGTGTGTGTGTGTGTGTGTGTGTGTGTGTGTGT
>CALSCR010001949.1:0-18090 GCA_943704495.1 Pigoraptor chileana
TGTGTGTGTGTGTGTGTGTGTGTGTGTGTGTGTGTGTGTGTGTGTGTGTGTGTGTGTGTGTGTGTGTGTGAGTGTCAATTCAAGGCTTGCGGCATGTTCTCTGGCATTGTTGCCCATAGAATGTCCATATGACAATTTTGACAACCTTTGAGGCAGGGACGTAACCTTCAATGCACACACAAGCCAGTGTACGTGCAAGGCGACATACCTGGCCGTGGCAACGTATTCGTCACGTGATTCGTCCCTAAGGTCACGCCCGCCCATTATCTCCCAGAAGTTGGTGGCCTTGACTTCCCGTCTTGGCGAAATCATGTCCGGACCCAACCGACGGCCCGGCTGCGATGTGGCACACCCCGGATGAAAGTAATGCACATTAGCATTGACATACGTGCCTACGCACGCACACGCACGCACACACACACACACACACACACACACAGTCACATACATACTCACACACATACATAGATACACGCGCACACCACACAGCCTCAAAAACACTTTACCTTGGGCGTTTTATCCGGCATGTCTGGAATGTCGGCGTCCGATTTCTTCGATCGCGCGGCCGATCTCAGCATGTCAATCTCCTCCTCGAGAGCGCGTCGCCGCATGCGATCGGCATTAAACGAAAGAAGAGTCGGCGGGGGAAGCCCTTGGAACACAGTACTAAGGAAATTCGAAAGGGACAGAGTGAATGTTTCGAGCCATTGCTTGCTGAAGAACGTCTCGAACGTAGGCATAAGTTCCGGGCTCTTCACAAAGGGCACGACTGCGGTTGTGAAAGGGAGTGTTGGTGTGAGTGTGTGTGTGTGTGGTTGTGTGTGTGTGTGTTGGTCACGTAAGCGATGTGAGCTCGCTTGGATTGCTTTTACGCTTGGAACTACTGCATATTATCGAAGCACAACCCGGACAGCGCAGAGATACAGGCACTGACACACACATACACACACACACACACACACACAGACACACACACACAAACACACACACACACACACATATACTCACACACATACACGCATACACACACCATAACACCGATTAATGGCATTACTTGCTCACTCAACACTCAACGAAAACTTACCGAACCAGTCTCGCCAGTCGGGTTGCGAGTGGAAGTCGGCGCCAAATTTATCAAAGAATTCAAGTACTTTGTCGTGTCGGCCGTTTTGAATCGCATACACAATGTAGTAGCGGTGTAGACACACATCCAATTTACGGATGCTGTTCGCGTACGAGTTATCAAGACGCGAAAAGAAGCGCTGATCAAGATGGCCCCAGAAATCCTTCAAACCGACAATGTCATATGCCGTGATAAACGAGAATATATGATCCACAATCTTCTCCGCCTGCACGCAAGCAATCAACAAAAGTTTTCATGAATTTTCAGAGACACACTGCGCAGAGCGTATATCCACACTAAGACGTTCAGACTCCCGCGTTAGATCACAACACAATTGATTCCCCTCTGTTGTTAGAAGATGACCAGTCGAGATATGTTGTCAACCGCCTTCACAAAGGAAAAGAGCATATTGAAGTTCGCAAGTGATCTGTTTTTGCGGGCACACAAGATGCCTTGCACACCTGAAATCCTTTCTCGCGATCGACCTTTGCCTCTGCGTCAAACGCCCTCAGTGCCGATGTGAATCCGCGGAACAAGAGGTATTCGCGGACCATTTCATCCACCGCGGAGATGGCGTTCATCTTCTACAATCGTGGCCCACACGACGGGGCACACGGAGTTAATGATCTTCTTATATGTGTGTGTGTTTGTGTGTGTGTTTGTGTGTGCGTGTACGCAATGCAAAAGTGCGCAGCCGCACACTCTGCTCTGCGAGGCCAGAGTTATATTAGCCAATTCCCAACACAGGATGATGATCACAAAGATCAGCAAAACAAAGCCATAACCAAAGATGATTGCCGACGTGTCAGAAAGCATCAACAGACAGGAATAAAAATGATGCCTAAACGTCCATGAGCAAAAGCATTTGCATTCTGTTTTATAGCAGTGTTCCGCCGGGCATGAGACGGTCCGCTGGCTGTCATTAGTCGGTCTTAGACATAAACATACATCTGTCACGTGATGTGATTTGGTAGCACGGGCCGCACACTCGCAAAACTTTCCGACTTTTGTGCAGCAACACTTCAATTGCATCTTCATCGTAAGGGAAACTTTTCTTCCAAGCAGAAACCACTACATAATTGAAGCGTCCGCTCTTCAATCGCAGCAGCGTGCATTTTTGCATCATAGGCTGTGGGATGCAGCACTGCGACACAACGGGCGGCAGACGCTGTCACTGCCAGCTTGCACAATTGGGTCCGACACCTTCACTCACAAGCTATTAACACTGAATCGGTCCGAGTTGAAGCCCACAAACAGAAGTAGAGCAAGATATATCGCATCTATAAGAGGAGCGCTCGATCGCTATATTGCTGCTCCTAGGTTAGTGTGTGGTGTGTGATTCGCTGCATCCGTCCGCTTGGCGTGGGACGACGGGCACATTGAACTACCATTGAACTACGTTGAAGTACATTGAACTACATCAACTACGATGGCGTCTGCGATGCGACCTCCCCCGAGGGAGGACATGTTGCGGCGGATGCGCTCTTCAGAGGGATCTTCCAAGCGAAGTGCGAACACTGCACGGCCGCCGCAGCCACGCACACTCCCCGCGTCTGAACTACTTCGACTCCCGGCCGTCATGAAGCAAGAGACATCCGGCGCCATTAACGCCCTGAGTATGTCGCCTGATAGCACGAGAATAGTCGTCGCTGGAAGAGATGGTGGGTCGATCTCCGTGACCGATTGATGCACGATTGGATTGTGCATTGGTATGAATCCTGCGATGTTACGTTGACTGACGCATTGGACGCTCAATTTCGTTTTGAAACAATTCCAGTGCTTAAGATATACGGTGTTGAGGAGGATCACATGGACGAACTGCTTAACTTCCGAACGGGCAAGATGAATCTCAACTACTGTAGTGTGGATGTTGCGTGGCATCCTATGGAAGCGTTTTCCAACGTGGTCGCAACGGCCGCAACAAACGGAAAGGTGGTCCTCTGGGACGCAAATGCAGATAATTCCCAGAAGCAAGGCCTTGTGTTGGAGGAACACACGCGCACAGTGAACCGCGTTGCCTTCCATCCACGTGACGGATCCATGCTCGTTAGCGGGTCGCAAGATGGCACAATGAAGGGTGGGTCTGCACACGATGCAATTAGAGGATGTGCGCGCGTCGGGTGTTGTGTGGTTTAATTTATGTGTGGCGTGTGGCGTGTGGCGTGTGGTTTATGTGTGGAGATGTGGTGTGTCTGTGTGGCTCAACACCTATATATATGTGTGTATGTGTGTGTATGTAATGGCACTTCTCCGTGATGTTGGCACCTTGCGCTTTCGTCGCGACTAGGATGGGACATACGCACGGGAAAGTCTGTGTACACGCTGACCGGAAGGGCGGAGAGCGTGCGCGACGTTCAGTTCAATCCGCACACACCCGATCTGCTTGCGGCGGGATTCGAGACTGGCATCCTTCAGGTACTTGTTGTGTGTCTTTCTTGTTTCCTCATCGTCTGCGTAACAAAATGCAATCGTATGTTTGTTTGTGTGTGTATGGTATATATATATATACTTATGTGTATGTGTGTGTATGGTATATATATATATACTTATGTGTATGTGTGTGTATGGTATATATATATATATATACTTATGTGTGTGTGTGTGTGATTGTGTCTGTTTTCACTCAACTGTGCTTATTCCTTTCATTCCTTGCCACTGTGTGTCACGTGGACAAGATCTGGGATTTGCGAAAGCTCGCTGCTGTTGAGAAGATGACGGCACACCACGGCCCGATTTTCTCTGTCGATTGGCATCCCCATGAGGCGACTGTCCTTGCAAGTGCCGGACGCGACAAGATCATCAAGGTGTGTACGTGTTTGTGTACGTGTGTTGCACATCCCGTCTTGTGTCCGTTGCCGTGCAATGGAGTCCTTAGGCATTGCATTGGCACTGAATCTGCGCTCAGATTTGGTCATCTGACTATTATTTACTGTTCTCCATTTGTAATCTTCTTGAAATTCCAACTGCGTGTCGTCCCATCGTGTTTTCATTTTTCCTAATCCTGTTCTGGTGTGTGTTTTTTTGTGTGCGTGTGTATGTGTGTGTGTCCAGGTGTGGGATACATCGACGGCAACGCGGCCAACAAGCACAAACTCTGTGCAGACAATTGCGTCGGTGGCGCGTGTCAAATGGCGTCCAGGGTATCCAAACCAAATTGCGAGCTGCGCCCTCCTCGTCGACTTCAACATACACCTGTGGGACCTCGAGCGCCCGCACATTCCATACTACACTTTTGATCAGCACCGAGATGTCGTTACTGGATTTCTTTGGCGCAGCGATCCAAATTACGCAAACGCTGAACACTATCTCCTGTCAAGCTCTAAGGACACGACACTCGTGCTTCGTTCCGTCTCGCGGGGCGGATACCGACCCATCGACAAGACATCGACAGTCTCGATTGGATGGAACAACCGCGGCGACATTAGCTTTGCGTGTAGTCCGCGTGCGTGGGGTGACGAGAGCGCCGGGCAGCTGGGCCCCTCCAAATCCATGCAGATTCGTCGCTCTACTAAGACAGACGCCGCCGTCGGCTCAGGGACAGTCGCAAAGCGGTCGGTTGTGCGTGTTGCCGTGCCGACACTCTATGGCGATCCTGCCACATTGGTGGGTTACTTTACTGGCAACTTAAACAAAGGCAATGTGTGTGTGTGTGTGTGTGGTGGGTGTGCACTGAATTTAATTTGAAACCGAATGTACAGGCATCCCTTGTCGCGCCCGGTTTTGCAATACCTGGCTCCCCTGTGGACACCCGCGATGTGTTTGTGTGGCTTGCCACAAAATACCGCCTTCACGGCGCATCGGTTGACGAACTTTGCGAACACAATGCGAATGTGAGCGCTTCCTCCTGTATGCTTTGTCTTGTTCCTGCGTGGACAGTGGGACAGTGGCGTTGTTGAATGCAGATTGAGAGTGGCGATTTGAATCAGTTTATTCGTTAATAGATATTGATTATAGGCAATGTTATTTGTTTATTTCGATTTGTTGTTGTGTTTGGTTCGCTTGTGATTTGTGAATATCGATCCCGCTTTATGACCATATGTTCTGCTCTTCATTCGTGTGTTGCGGGCAGATTGCTCGTGAAGCAATGCAGTATCAGATTGCACAGACGTGGCTGTTTGTGCGTCTGTTCCTGCGGCCACTCGACACAGAGAACGGCGACTCTGAGTCCGACTCAGGCCTCCCATCATCTGCCGCAAGCACAGAGGGATCTTTCTCACGCTTTGAAAGCGAAACAAATGGCGATGGCGACAACACTCTCAATAATTCTGGCCACTTCCAGGGCGGTCCCGGAGCACGTGATGCCCGTGGGAGCGCCGGCTATGCGCATGCGGGGCTGAATCTGGACGAGAGGGGTGGGCAGTTCCGTCGCGGGAACGGGCGCGGTGACTATTTTGGCGGCGAATCATCTGCGATGGAAAAGGGAATGTATGACGACGGGGGTGCGTCTCGATGGATGTGTCGTTTATTGAGACTGTCTTGTCATGGGCATGCATGCACGCACGCACATCTTCCCACTCGTTAGTGGTGGAGTCCATGGGATTAGCAGTTGAGACATTGCATCCTACGTCTCGCAGAGATGTCTGTTCACATTTGATACGTTTGTTTTGAGTACTAATACACACTTTCTCACGCGCTGAACTCATTTTCTTTGTATGTTTTTGCAGTGGCTGATGACGGTGCAAGCGATGTGCTGCGTGGAGTTGACGACATTGGGTCGAGTGACGGACAGAGCCTTCTTGCTCACTCGGAACGAGGTATTTATTCTGTGACTCGCTCTCTTGTCTCGTGGCGAGTGACTTCATCTGTCGCACCCTTTGTGTCTGTCTATTGGTTTTCTCTTGTGTTCGGCAGTTGTGTCTGCGCCTATGTTCCTTGTTTCTGTTCTATGCTCTTGTCTGTCTGTAGTTATCTGCGTGAGCTGACATCTGCAACCCGATTGTGAATTCAGGCATTTTCCTCGATGGACAACTGTTGAACGATGCGACAACGCCAATCGACGACATTACCGAAGACTCGCTCTTCACGGCTGACAATGATTCGCTTTGGTACTCCGGAACTGTGAGTGTTGATCGGTTTTCTTGGGACGGGTTCATGGCTGAGAGACAGATGGACACATGCATAGATAGCCCGAGACACAGAGCGAGAGCAAATAGAAAGAGAGAGTAGAAGGATGTGTTTTGAGTGAGACATCTGATGTGGCTGAGCAACCCATTATATGACCACTTATATATGACCCTGTCATCGTTTGTTTTTGCTTCGTGTGCCACTTGCAGGATGGACTACGGGGATCGCCCGTGCCCGACAAGGCAGCCGATGCAACTCGCAAGGGGAGGTAATGCGCATAAATGCCAGCCCATTGTCACTAATCTGCTTACTAGTCTTTGCTTGTTCAAAACTTTTTGTCTGATGCCTTCCACCATTCATATCTAATATGCTGAACAAAGGCGCCCTTCTGTGCGTGTTTTGCTTGTGCAGCGTCCAATCAGTACCCCACCAACCATCAAACCAGCGAGGCAGTCTGGTACCGCAGCAGTCGGATGCATCGATACAATCGGATCTGCAGCGGACAGTGCATACAATCTCACTTGCCAGACAATCCGCCCATGCAGCACCGTCCACACGCGCACAACAACAACAGCCACCACCAAAGAGCAGTCTCACTGCAGCTGCGTTGAAGGCGGCGGCAAGTCGGTTGAATCCGTCATATGCGCCGCGCCTGTTTGACGCGACGCCCCTGGTGCGGGAAATGCTCGGGTATTATGCTGCACAGGGCGATGTCCAGACATGCGCGTCACTCATCCTTGTCTGCGGCGCCGCCCTCAAGGACGAGGCAAGCGTGCGGCTACACGAGGCGTGGATCCTGTCCTACCTCGGTGCGTCATGGTGTTTGTTTGTGTATTTTCTGATATGTTTTTTTGTGGTCTGTTTATTTATTTGGCGGGTTGTCTGTGTGTTTTTTTTCGTTCTATATTTATTTTTGCGTGCGTTTTATGAATTTAGGCGTGATCGCCAGATACAGGATCATATTATACATTGGTGGGCACTGTGTCATTCTGAGCTACCTTATTTATTGCAACTACACACAGTATTCATGTGGATTCTTTTCACTGTTGTGTCCTTTGTGTGATCATCGTCCCCGGCGTTGTGTGGGCACTGCAGACATGCTTCACCGCTACGAGCTGTGGTCCGTGTCCGCCGAGATCATCAAGATCTGCAAAACAAACTCCATTAACGGTCTCAGCCAGGTGTGTTGACTGCGTTAGTCTAACTTTCGCATTTACTGCCCATTCTGTTTGCTCTCTATTGCCTCTGACTGTAAATCTTTACCGCGATGTAACACTGGCACTTTGTATGATTGGTGGTACTGGTGTTGCATTTCAGTCTGTGTTGACATGTCTTTCTGGTTCTCCACATTGTCGAACTTTTTAACGCACACGCGAACACACACAACACCAACACGCACTCTGCAGAATTCAACGACTGTGCATACGGCGTGCAATCATTGCATGAAGCCACTCGTGCACAAAGGATGGGTTTGTGACCGGGACCGCTGCAGAAAAATAACAAGCACTTGCACAATATGGTGGGTGCTCATGTGACTGCGGCCTGTTGGTGTGCTTGGGCGACTTTTTGTGGCTCACGCTGCCGGCATGTGCTCACGCATCGCTACACACACACACACACACACACGTGCGCCCTCAATATCCTTGACATCCACAGTCGACAAGTTGTGCGTGGCGTGTACGTGTGGTGCCAGAGTTGCGGTCACGGCGGGCATCCCGACCACATGGCCGAATGGTTTTCCAAGCACACGGCGTGCCCAGCAGGATGCTCCCACCAGTGCACATTCTAATTGCAACCGCATTCCATTCGAGCGAACTGTTGCATGAACTCGAGTCAGCGTCGGGGGCTGTGTATGTGGCCGTGGATAGACTGGAGAGAGCGAGCTGCCTTCCTGATGTGTCAGTTGCAACAAATTTTGCCTGGACCGGTCCGGCAGCTGGACTGAAACGGGAATCACGTGACTCTGATGTAAACCCGTGACACCCCGGATGCATGCGTGTGGTGCACATGAAAAAAAAAGTTACGCTTTCACGCAGATCACAAAACTTTGTATAATCTTTAGGATGCAATCATGATAATGTGTATATAACATACGAAAAAGAAGCAACGCTAGTCGCTTGTTTCTGTAACTCTGTAATTCAATCGCAACACAAAAACATACTCATCGGTGCTCTTGCTGTTTATGAAAAGACTATCGATGCGCCTCGACAATCGACCCACCGAATTCAGAGCACGGGGCATCCACACAAGGACACATCATCGCACACACTCTGCTCAAATCACTGCGCGAAAAATGGTGTGGACCCGATGACGTGTGCGAGTTTGCCCCGGTGGGCATATGATTACCCATTCGAAGTGCCTCAACCTGCTGACGGGATCAGGCAAAGGATGGCCAGCGATTACTCTCTCGGCGTATGCAAGAGCGCCGTCGCTTCTCTGTTGCGAAATGCAGGCTTCCAACATGTGCATACAGACGCTTTGGATGCGTTTGCGGACTGTATGGGTCGATTCGTGCAGGATATTGGCCGAATAAGCACAGATTACGCTGAACTATGTGAGTGTGTTGTGCCATCCCCAAAGCGGTGACAAATGCACCATGTAGTAATGACAGATATGGTGATCGCGTTCGTTAATCGTGGTCTTATCCTCTCTTGTGTGAAATATGACGGCCCCATATGTGTGTCGCGTCTCCCCTTTTTGTGAGCGTGGATGAGGAGGGCACATGCTTTATTATTTCGCTGCATTCTCTCACATCATTCTTTTTCGTGCGATACGCATCTAACCCTGTCGGCGGTATGGACAGGTGGTCGCTCATCTGTTAATTTGGTCGATGTACATGCCGCCTTTCGCGACCTGGATATCACTGCTTTGGACACGCATCAAGCCGCGCTCGACTGCGAAGGACTTGCGCTGCCGCATCCGGCCTTTCCCGCCGCCATACCTGCGCCGCGTCGTCATGCGCCGCGCTTCCCACGTCCGGAGTGGGAAGGTCAGTTCCCACCAGTGCCTGATCTCGATGCGCCCGTTGGAATGGAGGTTACTGGACACGGCGAAGTGGCTGTTGCGCCTTCGAGCGACGCTGAGGACGAGGGCGATGAGGAAGACGAGGGATTTGAGTCGAGTGGCGTGTTAATGGCGTCACCACCGCGGCTATCGTCAAGCATGTGGATTCCTTACGGCGATGTCTCAACTGATCTGAAGGTCATCGAGCGCGAAATCGCTGTGCCAAAGCCTTCGGTGAAATTGAAGATTGTGTCGAAGAAAAAGGTGCTCAAGGTGCGTCTGAAGGTCCATGCGCCGCCCCCAATTAACCCTATCAAGCTAGTCTTGGCCGCACCACAGTCCGGCGCCATGTCACCCACCGACCGGGCCATGTCACCCGCACGAGGAGGGGCGGGCTCTCCCTCGAGAGCGCGGCAAATGTCTCCGCCGGCCAAGTATTCGCCGACTCGATCGCCGCGGTCGCGTCAAATGTCCCCCGCGGCACCGCCCTCGCGCGCCGGCGACGCACGATCCCCGTCACGCCACGCCATGTCGCCCTCTCGCTCACAACGGGCCAGCTCTCCGCTGTCGCCAAAGTCCCCGCGGTACAACAGCGACGACTGGCCGGAGCGATTGGACGAACCCGGGCAATATTCGCCAACGCACAGCGACGCGCCGTCTGCGACCTCGAGGCGACGCACCCCCGCCGTCCCTGTTAACGGTACATCTTGGGACGATCGACCCGCACCTGATGTACAGGAGGACCGTCGCGATCAGCCCGCGTCGAAGACGGCGAAACCCGCACTCACTCACCAAGATTCAAAACCAGTGGTGCTTAAAATTGTGTCGAATACGTCTGAGTCGATATCCGCGGGGGCTGCCAGCCATGCGCCGAGTGCAGCGGCATCCAAGCGACCGTCACGTGCGGGAAGTCGTGCCGATTCACCCGCAGTCTCTCCGCCAACAAATGCTATGCCAGCGAGGGGCGGCGGGTCGCCCTCTACGCAGGGAAATGGGCACGATGCGCGCAAAAATGACCAAAGAAGGAAATCGGCGCCAGCCAATCCCCGAAAACGGGAACCAGAGGAGGCGCGGGGGAAAGACACTGCTGGAAATAGGGCGTCGGAATCGCCACATGTCCTCAAGTTCAAATTCAGCGCTCCCAGTGATGGAAGCAAACACAACGCCAACGCCGGTCCTAAGAGCGACAAGAGTGACAAGGGCGGCAAGAGTAGCAAGAGTGACAAGGGCGATAAGGGCGGCAAGAGTGGCACACCAGCAGCGCCAATGCTTCGCCTGAAATTAGTGCCAACGCCACCAGTTCCGACGCCACCAGTTCCGACGCCACCAGCAGAGGAAGCGGGCGTGCGATACTGTGTCAACAATTGCCGTTACGGCGGTAAAGATGTGCCGGGGATTACGATGTATGAATGCAGCGTGGAGGGTTGTGGGTTGTGGTATCACTACGAGTGCCTGAACGAGAAACGGACGCGGGCGCAACTCGAGGAGGACGACTTCATTTGCCCGGTGTGCACCAAGTCGAAACGGGAGACGGCGGCAACAAAGGGCAAAAATGGGAAGCGCTAGTCTTTATCATTGTGATGGCGCACTGCTATTGTCCATATGTGTGCGTGAGGGTATTGTGCGTCCCTTTTGCGGCACTCGGTACATGCCACGTCCAACTCGACTACTTGTGATTGTGTACAGAATAATGTGTCTGAATTCAAATGAGCATTGCCATGCTATGCTGTCTCACAATTGTATATGGCTATGGCTGCTGGCCGATGATAGAAGCGTACAAATCAATGTGTCTTGTCTGTCGGCTGCGTTTATCTGTCTGTGACCTGGCGATTAACCGTTCCGGAGCATACAGTCAGTCACTGACCGTTTCAGTCGGTTTTATATAGCTGTGGGCAGTCGCGTCAGATGTGAAGAATGAGGTGCACTGTGTG
Source organism: Pigoraptor chileana (assembly GCA_943704495.1). Classification (NCBI taxonomy): domain Eukaryota; class Filasterea; order Ministeriida; family Capsasporidae; genus Pigoraptor; species Pigoraptor chileana. The sequence goes on from CALSCR010001949.1 coordinate 11,122, forward strand.
TCAAGCGGGCAACTGGGAAATGGCGCCCACAGACACGCACAACTGCAGGTTGTGTAGAATTGAAGTCAGTGTATGTGCATCAAACAACATATTCGAAGCAAATCAAAAATTTGTTCACGTGTCAGTGCAACTTTCCATTCAGTCAATAGCTGGAGTTACATTCTTTCTTTCTCTTTGGTGACCCATCAAATGATTCGTTCAACTTCAATACGGGTTTCGCACAATCGTCCATTTAACTGACATTACTGCCAAATTCATTCGCGAGCATCATCGGTTTTTGGCATGCCGGTGATCTTCTTATAACGTATTTCAAAGTTGCACACAAGTGTCGCAGGTGACAGTCGGTGTTCTGCGTAGTGAGGTGAATATGTTGAATTTGTGAACGCACCTCAGTGCTATGTTCATAAATCAGTGTACAACAAAAGGACTCCGCAGTGATAGTGGGTTATTCATCTGTGTCAGTAAACAGCGGTCGGATATTCCCGGCATCGACCGTCAGTCAAGTGGCCGCCATGGTAGGCCGTACCCCTGTATGTACAATCGTAACCGCCCGTAATACCACCACAACAGATGCCTCGGACGACCTGAAGGTTCGAAAAGCCTTGCAAACCAGATTTGAAGCCGATTACACTTCGATTACCTTTAGTGAAATAACACAGTGAAGGTGCAGTACGTTTTCGTTCCTGGGAAAACGTGGATATGTTCTATGCTGCCGACCAGATGTAGTCGGCCGTGACTGAACGAAATACAGCCGGCGTTTCCATAAACCAAAGATAATATATCCGCAAGATGTCACAGGAACTTTGCATACGCCGCGTTTCACATCAGCCTGTGTGTTCTTTTTTAATCAGCACACCGACTACCTCATTACCGTTTCATGCACGCCGAGGCACACAACCTGATCTGCCGACCCGGCAACGCCGACATCGACGCACACATATACCTACAAAACACACAATACACTCACGGCTGTACTGCGCGCCCATTCTCACACTCAATGCGCCGAAGTCGCTCTCTCACATACTTCTGCAGCGCGTCCCGAAAGTGCCCGATCGTCCATCGATCTCTTGCAGACGAACACGTGTGTGTTCAGTGCCGGCCACTCCCCCTCCTGATATGGAGTCGCTTGGTGTGCGGCCTCGCACAATGCGTCCAATGACAATAGAATAAAAATATCTCCTCGCGCTCGTGCGCGTTCGGCCCTGATCCTTCCATAACGGAGTGCTGATGAAAAATATAATACGGTACTGACTTCTGAGACGCGCAGCAGTGGAACTTTCCCATGTCACCGGCATTGCAAAGTCAGTTTGCAGAAACAAACGACTACTGGCGAAATTACAATTTCGCCCGCACGGTATGGGATAAGTAAGTGCGACCATATCGGGAATTGCATCTCGGGGGACACGTCGCGTGTTACCAATCTTGTTTTGGGGCAAATTCAAGACGGGTCATCCATCTCCAACATCTATGGGAATAGCACTCAGATCCTCCCTTTCATGAACTTCCACTCGGCTCTTCATGCATACACTCTATTTAGGTATTCATTCACAACGAGCCTCACATTGGAGGCCGATCACAAGTGCGCAGAGACAAGCCAATCGGCGTGCGGATGCGACATAAGCCCCGGCCAATGGGAGAATAACCCCCCCTTTCTGCATAGGTGACGCTCGCTGTGGATGCTCTGCTTTTCCGCATGCTTCCAAGAGCAACTCGGAGTGCTGGCGGCGTCATTTTTCTTGGAAGGTCGCTTGCATGTGTCTCACACTGACGCCGGTCTCACCCCAATGAGTCGATCAGGGCAGCAAAAGTACTTAAATGCAGTGAACAGCTTGCTTTCAATTCTAGCGCCAGAGTTATCCCCGGCGATTACACAGTGCTTGCGGTGCTGACCACAACTGCACTTTGCAGGTCTCCGATGTTCCCCTTCATTTTGCCATCCTCGTCTCATATTCAAGACTCTAATCACGGTCGGTGTGCACGCGCTGACGGAGGCAAGTCAACCGGACGCGGCTATCCAGTTTCGAAAATGACATGTACACAAAACGCCGCATTCACGGACGAGGAGTTCATGACGAAGTTCGTTGGGTGAGCTCAGTGTGTGTCAGTAGAGAGAGTGCCGATTACTGTGACGTCGGTGTGCATGCAGCGACACGCCTTATCTGCTCGGCGGTTTGGTGGCAGTGCTTTTGCCTCCGTTATGGACTTGTTTAAAGGCAGGACTGCACATCACGAATGCTTTTTGCATCAGACTGACCGGCTTGCGTTCCATAATAACCATCTAATGCTTCTGCCGCTTGTCGTCTCCGTGCATCACTGCATCTTTGACAACAGTATAATTGGGGACCTTCGGAACATGGACATTGTTCGGTGGAACAAGGACGGCAGCCTTCAAATTAAAAATCTCGACGACTGTGAGTTCTGAAGTATCCTATGAGTCGCACTCAGCTGCTTTTGTTAATTATCAGTCCCGGCTGTGCTTAACCGTGCCCACTAAATGGGCGCCACTTCACTTGCTCTCAAATGTTTGCGACGGCGACAAATATCCATGCTAAGAAAAATACCGACAATATCTATGCTAACGGCTGAACTAAATTTCCGATCAACTCGCCGGTTCTGCTGCCACTGCAGTCGCCAACAACTGTATGAAGCTGCAGGTCTGAACAGTATGCAGCAGCCGCAGTGACTGTCATGTACAAATCCAGTCTGATAAGTGCACGAATCTGACCCGTTGACTTATCCCTCGCCATGATTTAACTTAATTGCAATTGCCGAGGTGCTGCCAAGTTACTTCACGGAAACGTTTAGCGTAACCCTCAAAAGCTTTCAGCATCAGCTGAACAAGAGTGGATTCGTGCTCTGCCTGGACAAGCAATTGGGACAACTGACAATGACTATTGGTCTGCCGTCTGAGGAGGCGATTCGGAAATGTTTCCCGCACCTCCACAACTGGCCTGCGCATACCGGTAGAAAGATTTCGCAGGCGAACTCTGGCTTGGCCCATGGCAGGTCGAGCAATCATGGGAGTCTGGCGCCAGCGGCCTAGTCTGTCCTTCGGCTTCGCCCCGACCGCCGGCGGCGTCGACACAAACGGACTGCAGCCGAGAGCATGGGGACTTACCCCGCAAGCGCTGCTCATGCCACTCAGTGCCCAACCCAGCTGGAGGCTCACTTGGATTCCACTCTCCGTCTGCTGAAGGTGAGGCGATTATGTAATGTGCAGACTGAGTCGCTGTGTTGCGAGGGATGTGTCAGACGAGCCAGTGCAGTCATGCCATTGGCAGTCCGTGATGCGGTCTCAACATGATCGCAGTGTGCATAGTACCAGCGGAGCCGCTGAGCAGTCCATCTGTTCAACTTGCATTGCAATTTTTTCGGTAACTGGCTTGTCATTGCTCTTTAGCTGCCGTTATGGCGACAGAGCCGACTTCAAATCGTTTACTCTCATGTAGATTCTGCTGACCGCGGCGCCGACTCTTGCAATTATCCGTTTCCGTCAGCTATTTAATTGTATAGATACATTAGATACACTACAGAACTAACACGCATAATATAAATAGTGTGACAGTGTATAGTAACTTTCCTCTAATCGATTCCCTTCTTTATGCCGCGCCCTGCCGGCGGCACTCGGCTCTCGTTTCTTCGGTTTTGTCACTCTTATCTGAGCAGACACTCAGCCGCCCGCTCAGTTCGACAGAGCTGAAGGCTGTTGCGGAGATCATACAGTTCGCAAGTGCGATTCCTGCCGGCGGCATGACGGGGGTGTATGAAAACAGGCCTGATCAGCCTCTCTACCGCGGGGCATTCACTGACCATCTGCCCCACACGAATGACGTCAACCCAACGTTTGCATACCGAGGCGGCTTGTCGGTCCCGTCGTATGCTCCTTGCACCTCTCCCGCAGCTGACGCGGCGGCTTGGAGCATGCCGCCGCATCAGCTGCCCCTGCCCCCGGAGGTCGTGTGTTCGCTCACCACGTTCGCAAGTGCGATTCCTGCCGGCGGCATGGCGGGGGTGTATGAAAACAGGCCTGATCAGCCTCTCTACCGCGGGGCATTCACTGACCATCTGCCCCACACGAATGACGTCAGCCCAACGTTTGCATACCAAGGCGGCTTGTCGGTCCCGTCGTATGCTCCTTGCACCGCTCCTGCAGCTGATGCGGCGGCTTGGAGCATGCTCGGCCCAGCACAGCTGCGGCCCCCGGAGTTCGTGTGTTCGCTCCTCGGCATGTCGCTTGACGAGTATTTGTTGCCCTTGACTACCCAAGCAACTAAGACAACAATTGACGTCACACTGGACTGATCTATTTATGACAGTTCCTGCCAATTGTAAACTCAGGTACCCACTTATAAGACACAACTCCAGCACAGACTTACCATAAACGGCGCACCCATGACCACACAGTCGCATAATAAAACCCCCTCTTCATTCAGCAAATTGATAACTACTGAAGTAATAGATTGAAGGTCATTCGTTGCAGAAGTCAGCGCCAATACAATCGTGCCGACTCAGTCGGTGAATACGGAAAGTTCAAGGAATGCGCGGTGGTGTAAGTTTCTGTGCGTGGACAAACGTGCGCGTGTGTGAATGTGGGCGACTCTAAAAGCAGACAAAGCGACAACGCGGTCGATTAAAAATAAATGCAAAGTAAAAAGCAGAATATAAATGTGACGACACGCAAAACACACATTGAAATGCAGAACGAAGGCGCAGTTTTGCCTTTCAATCCCGTCGACTCAGTCGATACGGACAGCAGGGGGTGACATGACCTCCGTCAGCGCGTCCAGACACCGGGAATTAAGCGTTTCACCGGCCTCGGGTATGTTGGGCTCGGAAGGAGCACGTGAGGGCGGCATCGACGATGGGTGTGAGTGCAGCTCAGGCGCGGGTGGGGAGGAGCCACCGGGTTCAGTGACGACAATACAAATGTTTGTGGGATTCTGCAGACACAAGAGCATGTACAACGCACAAAACGCACGACACCCAAAGGTGTAGGATTCAAGTCAGTGTCTTAGGCGCCGATGTAAGTTTGTTTCATCATTAACACTTTGATCTACTGCGACCGTTACAAGGGCTGAATGAGTGCGAGGCACATATACGTTGAGTACAGCACATTCACTGTGAACTTGAGAGAACAATATGACAGATAACATACGCACTCACAAAAACACTACCAACACTGAGCAGCACTATCGTAAAATGCCGACATGCGACACAGGGAATCGCAGAAGCAAAGCAACTGTCAACCCACCGAGGCCGGTACCTCGAGCACTGAACTTTCCGATTTTGCGAGCCCGCCATTTTTTCCGATTCGCCGAAATGATAGTCTCGAGTCGACGCTGCGGATAGACCGCCGGAGCTCACGCTGGGTGAAAGCGGTCTTGGGAAGATTTTCCGCAACGGACAAGTTTTCCGGGAGTGGATCGGTCCCCTCCTTTGTTATCCATGCGTGTGTCTGCAGGCCGGAGCGGCGAGATATAATAAGTTAAAAATGCAAGCTCGTGTCGATAATGGCCCATATCCTGGGACACTGAACAATCAATACAAGTTCTTTGACACGCCACAGAAAGGCAATATAGATTCTAACATAAAGGAGCGAGTGTGAGTGAAAGTGAGACAGCGCAGAGCAAATATTGCGTGGTTGGGCGGGCATGGTCGGCAAAAGTCCATACCAAGCAATGCTCACCCTTATTTGCGGAATCGTAAGTCGCTCTCCAGGCAATTTCTGGAGCATACCGCTGAGAAGATTTCGCAGGAACGGATTCATGCTCTCGGGGAAGGCCGGGCTGTCGTGTGTTGTGGCGTATCGCATGCGTTGCAGTGCACGGCGGACAATGAAGGAGGTTTTTGCGGGAGACATGAAGAATTCAATTGTGTGTCATAAGCATGCGTTACACTTAAAGCAACAACAGCGCTATCATCAAACACACGGGGCTGCTAATCGCATAGACTTAGCAGCGCAGCACTTGGCCCAGTCGACGAACACCCACTCTGATAGGCGAATGGCTTCAAAGAGTTGAATCGTCGACGGCATCTCAAAAGGGACGTGACCGACAACGAACGCATACAGAGTTATCCCCATTGCCCACACGTCAATCGGTCGACCGTGGTACTCAGTGACGCCCGCTGCAGGGAGAAAGGCCGATTTTTATGTAACAAACACATTCAAAGAGGAGCACAAATGAGAATATGAACCCCCCATGCAAGAGATAAAAACCAAAAAAAAGGTAATTTCAATTTCGTAACAAGCGGTGCTATAGCGCCATGCACCATCGGCAGCCCACTGTCTGGACACACGCGCTCATACCCTGTCTGGACACAAACGTTCCTACCTGTGCACATTTCGGGCGCCCAAAACGCACAACTGCCGACGGACCGCGTGATCATATCATTGCCCGCATCATGAAAGTCCTCCGAAACGCCAAAGTCACTGCGTGTCGCGAGTCGGCATTGGGTTAGTATAATTCACGAGTCAGTCGGTCAGTGCATACAAAAAATAGCGAGAGAGATGTAGGATTCAAGTCAGTGTCATAGGCGCTGTGCCCATGGACTCCACAAATAGCGAGAGAGAGAGTGAGAGAGTGAGAGAGATGTAGGATTCAAAGTCAGTGTCATAGGCCTGTGCCCATGGACTCCACAAATAGCGAGAGATAGAGTGTGTGAGAGAGAGAGATGTAGGATTCAAAGTCAATGTCTTAGGCGCTGTGCCCATGGACTCCACAATAGAGACAGAGAGGAGAGGGATAAATGAATAAATTACACATCCGTCGTTACAACCCACAACACATGTGGCACTTGATGCCTGTGAGAGAAAGGGTTGAGTGATAGCACAGCAGACAGTCGACAAACGACGCAACGGCCAAACCCAGCAGCGCACACACCTTATTTTGACGCGCCCCTCTCCAGTGAGGAGGAGGTTGTCGGGTTTGATGTCGCGATGAACGATGCACTTATTGTGCACTGCACGTT
>CALSCR010001952.1:0-26883 GCA_943704495.1 Pigoraptor chileana
GTGATGCACGACCCCCCTGAAGAGGCAGTCCGATCCTACACACAGCGCACTCAATTGACCCTCGGCACGCGACACTTTGCTTCGCATTTTTTCTGCGTGCCATGCGCGACGACCAGCATCCGCACTGATTGGCGGGAAGACACAGGGCAAATGTGTGTGTGTGCGTGTGCGTGTGTGAGTGTGTGGTTGTGTGTGAGTGTGTGTGTGTGTGCGAGTGACACTGCTTTAGTGACATGAAGCAATGCCCATTTCCACACAAAGCAATTCAAAAACGAAATTCAGCCGCGACATTTGAAATTCGCCCACTTTTTTGTGTCCCATTCAATTCCGTTGATTCCGACAAGCTTTGCTACACTGAGCGACGGCCACAGCCTCTGGTGAAGGGCAACAGTCGTCACTTCCTGAGAGAGGAAGAAAGAAAAGAAAGAAAGAAAGACGTCGCTTGAAAAATACACACAATTCTCAACATATTGAAATAAGCAGCAATGACAGCAAGAAGAAGAACAGTATCAACAGCCCTGCACACATGTACACAAAATGATAGCGAATTCGTCTCGTTTCTGGAGCATGCAATACAATCATGGACGAGAAGGTATAGCATCGCCAAAACAACGCACCTCAATCCCTCCACTGACATTGGGAAGAATGCCTTCCGCCACAAGAGTAAACCCTGTGAGGGCCAAACGGTCCGCCCTCCACACTGCAAGCGTGTCTGTGTTTGCAAGAGCAACCATCAACATAATGCGTTATTCATGGCACATTCATGTTTGAAGATGTAATCGATGGTCGAGAGTGTCGTATGTGTGTGTGTGTATGTGTATGTGTGTGCGTGCGTGTGTGTGTGTCTGTGCGTGTGTGCCGTCCGCGTGTGTGAAACGCAGCCACACATAAATGAACTTACTCCAGGGACATGTGCATCCGTCGAGGTCACGTGCGCCACTTGTGAAGTCGTGGCCAGGGAGAGCGGCACCAACCACGAGTGTATCTGCCAGCACACCCGAGAAATAACAAAATGACAATAAAGACACCGAATAAGGCGACGGCGGCGGTGAGTCGGTGCGAGTGGAACGGCAGAGCTTTGGTGTGTTGTCAATGCTGCCCGCCTCCGTGTACACACAGGAGTAAGTAACAGGCGCACACACACTGCGTCGATGTAGAGGCGAGGGTTGTTGTAACACGGGAACAGTAGGAGTGCTCACCGTTTGAAAGGTGTCTGATGAGCTGATCGAGTGAATTGCCATTGTGTAACGTGCCAATTCCACCACCAAGTTCAACTTCCGGGGATGCAAAAGCCACTGCGGCAGGACGGCTCGATGTCTGCACACACACACGCACACAACGCACACACATTCACACACCCACGCACCAGACACAGACATGCACCACCAAAACATGCGGAATGCGCTTCAGACTGCCGAAGGATGCGCAAAGTCAACTGACAGGAAGAATAACGAACGAATATACACAACACGCAATGTGCACACAGGGAAATGTACACACACATTACACACAGACACAAAGACACACACACAAGTGTGGACACTAGACATACTGACGAACAGACAGACAGACACACAGGCAGATAGACCACATACCTTGCAGCGTTTTGCAGCATGGAGAACGAGGGCGTTTAGTGCGGGAATGAACGCACCCCACGGAGAAACGGGAATGATAGACACGGTATGCGATGAAGCGATGGACGACAGCGCCACCGTCACGGCGCTCACCAGGACAGAGTCCTCGCCATCAACCTTGGAATGTATAACATGTGATTGAGTGTCCGAATTTGAGTGAGTGAGTGAGGGAATGAGCGAGTATGTGCGTGTGTGCCGTTAATTGTGCGTGAGTGAGTTCGTGTACCGTGTGCGGGAAACACACAATAACAATAGTTACACACAGTTAGCCACGCAAGTTCAAGTTCAACGATGTCAGTAACAATCGATTATTCTATTGTCACTCACTGCAACGGCGACTTCGTCCACCAAAGGAGTCGCTGAAATAAGCAATAGTATGACTTGTGTCAGTCTGGACATCAACGCGGCGACGCAGAAAGAGGCGAAAACAGAGAAGGTGAGGAAGTTTTAAAGCAGATGACAAATGGCATGTAGTACCAACCGGACTCCACGAAATGGCGTAGTCGCTCAACGTCTTGGGCAAGGGCCGCACCATCTTCCTTGTTTGCAACGAATCTCCGGTGGATGCGTGTGCAGAGCACCAACTCAAATTCGCGCGACATTGCGGAGAGGTTTGCGGCGTCTGACTATTTCTGCGTTTTTGCGCTCTTATTAATCTCCCAGCAATCACGGTTTCACTTTCACTCTGTTATTACTGCTGTTGGAGTCGCTATTATACACAGTTGTGTGTGAAGATGGATGGACAGAGGCGTCCACTTCAGGGAACAATCTCCAGTCCGTCAGAACATATTGTGCACACGATTTGGTCGGTCCCACATGTTGAAACTGAGATTTGGACCAATTAGCCTTTAAATATGTGTCAGTGGACGCACATTGTCACACAATTTGTAATGTGCCGTTCGCCGCACCATACTCTCGGATGTGTCCCAGCGCAGTGAGTGCGACAATTCAGTTAAACCCCTAATGAAGCAGACACAGTGAGATCCATTGTCATCGGGCGACATTCTGCGACTCACTCAGGTGGGACTCCCCTTATAACGGTAACCGACTGATCACTGAGCCCGCAAACACTGGCCCGCTCTGACCCTGCCTCTGACTACTGTGCTAGCAACACAATTTCGACATTTCCCACAAAGCAATGAGCGAACAATCGACATGTCTTCATACAACAGTCCCAATTACATCATCACGCACGAGTGTGCAAAAAAACACGTTACAAACGCCGGAGTCAACGAAGGGCAAGGCAGTAACAGTCACATATATCAACACGTGACCCGACATGCACAGTTCGGCACCAACAAAAACGCCGGTGAGCAAGCAATCACATGTTGTGGATTGTTATCGCTGCAGAGGGAAGAGAGGCCTCATCCGCAGGCGTGAATTTGAACACACGCGAGTAAAAGTAAAATTCGCCGTCGAGAGCGGTGCGAATGTTGTCTGCGTTGCGGAAGCCATGCTGCTCTCCCTTGAACAGGACATATGCCGTCGGGATTCCCTTTGTGCGCACGGCCTCAAACATGCGCTCGGATTGGTCGGGAGGGACAATCTGAATGGAGACGGAATTGTAACTAAAAGGTTCAAGTTTGCACACAACAAACATACTGTGCGACAAACCACGCTCAATAGATACAGCTACAGCTACAGAGAGCGCGCGAGAGAAAGAAAGAGAGCGACAGACACATACACACGCATACGATACAGAAACAAACCCCGACACACACAGATACATGCAGAGACACACATGCAACAACAAACAACCGACCTTGTCCTCATCTCCCTGGAAGAGAATGATGGGGCACGTGATTCCATCGATGTGGTTGATCGGCGACCGCTCAAGGTACACATCACGTGCGGCCGGATAAGGTCCCACCAGTATGTCCATGTACCGCGATTCAAACTTGTGCGTGTCCTTCGCAAGGGCCTCAATGTCAGACACGCCGTAGTTGCTGCATCCGGCCGCAAACACTCTGATGCGACATGAATTGTTGCACAGAGAGATGTAGGATCCAAGTCAGTGTCATAGGCGGTTGCACAGAGACAGAGAGAGAGAGAGAGAAAGGGATTCACTCTAGTGTCAGAACATGAATTCCACATGTTGACGAGAGAGAGGGAGAGATCGAGAGGGATGTACAGGGATGTGCAGTGTTGTGTTGTGGGGCGATGTGGTATCATGCAGTGTGTGGTAACGACATCCACATTATCAGGGATACTGAGGACAGGAGCACAGCACATTACAGATGTAGAATTCAAATCGGTGTCTGAGGCGTGCTGTGCCAATGGACTCCACAACGAAAGAGAGGAAACACCCAAGTTTCAAAGGCACAATTGATTATGCACTCACTTTTTGAACGCAAGTGCGGCCAGCGTGGTGTAGCCCTGCAGCCAAGACCGACATACACACACAACCATCATAAGCACGCACACCAAAGACACACACCCACACCCACACCCATACCCACACACACACACCAACAAAAGAACAATAAAAACAGCCAAAGCAACACAATGCAACACACCAACATTACACAACACCCACCCCCGCACTCCCTCCGTCGATCGCAAGCCGCTTCCCATCGACCTCCTTGGCTTCGTTGGCCAGATACAGCGCCCCGTTGCAGCAGTCGTCCACGTCGACGATGCCCCAGTTGCCGTTCAGCCGCGACCGGTACTCGCGCCCATAGCCAGTCGATCCGCCATAGTTGACGTCAAGGACGGCAAACCCACGTGACGTCCAGTACTGCATGAGCACGGCAAGCGTGTCGCCGGTGGCCGCGGTTGGGCCGCCGTGCACCTTCACAAGAAGCGGAGGGAGCTCGTCCGAAGGTCCCGAGTAGTCCTTGTTCCGCGGGGCGTAAAAGTAGCCGTGGGACGTGCGGCCATTAGTTGTCGGAAACTCAATGTGTTTCGGAACGGAAATGTACGCCGTATCGATTTCGAGGGGAGTGCTTATGCGGACAACGCGTGATTCCCCAGTGGCAGTGCGATGAGCGATGACCTTTTCATGGACCCATGCATGTGTGTGTGTGTGTGTGTGTGTGTGTGTGTGTGAGTGACTGTGTGTCTCGTTGTATACTTGTTGATTGTCCATGTCTGGAGTGGGGACAACAAGCGACAAACCTGCGAAAACTTGTCCGGTGAGCCCGCGACGAAATATGCCGTGCCATCCGCCCCCATCCAGACGCTCGTGTACGATGTGAATCCGGGGTTGACGCGGGTTGCCTCGAGGGTCTTTGAGTTGACGAGGCCTGGATTTCACCGTGTGTCGACGGGTAAATAGGCCCATAAATATGCGATGAGTTCAATTGAGCCCATCATAGAGTGAGGCTTTTCAGTACAGATCACAGCATATATATATATATATATATATATATAAGTGTGTGTGTATGACATCCAGACTGCAAAGTGACTGGAGAGCGCACACATGAGCAGAGGCAGCTACTTACGCAGACGACAAAAAACAACGCAATAACACAAGGAAGTGCAGCTTGCATGAGCGAACAATCGAAAAAGTACAAAATACGCAGCAACACACCCAACACCATTCTCCTCCCCCTCTAATCCCCCCACCAATCCAGTCCTTGCTGCACGCAAGCACGGCCCCATCCGCGCCCACGCCGTATGTGCTCATGGCGAACGTCCAGTGGGGCTGTCCGTACTCCGCAGCCTCAGGGCGAAGTGCGACGGGCTTGACGCTCCCTGCATCCTGCATCGCAGCCACGGCCGCGCCGTCGATCTTGTATAGATTCCACCAGTTTGTGTAGTCGGATATGTACACGAGGCTGCCGTCGGGCAACCACGACGGCTGCATCACGGAGACGTCATTGCCCCCTGCGACAGTCACGTGGCCGGGAAGCGCCGTCTTGAAGCCGGTTGAGGCATCGAGCTTGGCAATGCACAGGCGCGTAGTGTCCCACGGCTGCGGAGACAAAGACACACGGACTCAGTCAGATGATAGCGAGAGAGGGTGAAAGATGAAGAATTCAAGGCGTTGTCTTATGTATTGTGCGCATGGACGTCACAAGAGGGCGAAACTGAGTGCAATAATTTAGCTCCATGCTCATACATTCCAGAGGGGTTGAAATCTCCACCAGCAACATCGAAAAAATGTATCAGAGAAAACAGACACACGGGGGGAATACAAATACAATCAACAGCACAATGCAACGCATAATAAACCACACACGCACACACGCACACACACACACACACTACCATGTTGGGATGGTCCCACTCGACCCAGGCGATGAGTGTGCCGCAGGGAGACACACGTGGGCTCGCATAGAAGTCGCACCCGGATGCAATCGTCGCCTGTTCGCCGCTGAGGGCATCGACCGTGCATATTTCATTCCTCGCCTCTTTCTCTCCCTCGGTGTGCGTCTCCCGCACGGCATAGATCACGTGACGGTCGGGATGCACAAAGCCGTCGGCGTAGCTGTCGTGTCAAAAGGGTGCAAAAAATCAATAAACAAGTATACAAACAAACGGGCGGAAATCCAACAACATAATTCAAATTAAGGAGTGGCGTGTAACAAGAATGCGCAAACAACTCGCACAGAAACAAAGAAAGCACAAATACTTGATAGTACATACCGTTCGCCCTTCGCGTCGGTTGTCAGCGGGATGGGCGCCTCTGTGGGCGACGACTGGCGGTAGAGGCGCTGATCGCCAAAGTTGGTGTAGTAGACAGTGCCGCCCGATACCCAGAACGAGCCGCCCCCGTACTCGTGGACGCGGGTGCGCGCGTTGTGTTCACGGGGAGTCCACGTGACCGGCGAATCCCCCTGGGACGCAAATGGCTTGTGGGAGCACACGGCAACGCGGCCGCCTTCGTCGGGACGCAGCTCAGCCCAGTAGACAGTCCCTGATGTGGTCGATTGTGACGCAGATGCCAAGGATCATACGATGTGACGGTGTGTGTGTGTGTGTGTGTGTGGGATAGGATATGTGAAAGTGAATAGTTGAGGGGAAATACATTGATCGGCACCGCCGAATCAACTTAATGACCACCACACGATCAAATCATCATCTTTATAATTCCATGAAATGGATCAATCAAGTAAATCTTTTGAGGCGATTTGCTCTTTGGCTATGTTGCCAATGCACATACCGTCTGCACCACGAGTCTTCGAGTCAAGTTGAATGCCTTGGAAGCGAACGGATTTCTGCACGACGTGCTCGCTCGTGATGGGGGACTGCATAAACGACCAACATTCCGGACGCAAGATTGTGATTAAGTTCACTGTGTTTCACAACCAATTGGAGAAGACTAGAGCATTATCAGGTACTATAATGAAATCATACAACTGTGCATTAGAACAAAATTGTGAAGGACCAGTTCACACCTTCCATGTTCCAAACGGAGAAACAGTAGGCGCCATTGTTGCAGTTGAATGGCGACGCAGACTCTGAAATGCAAAAGATCACCATTGACGTCAGAACCACGTCGTAACGAGTGATTAAAAAGGACATGCGATGTCCATTGGGAGCACTCGAAAAGCCTGCAAAGGCAACCAACCTTCAACAGAGGCGAAAGTGCAGCTGGTCGAAATAGGCGACTCGCTGTCAATGGCACTCCAGCACGGGGGATGCAGGCGCGACAGAGCGTCGAGATGAAGCCAATCATGAAACACAAGACCTACTACCGGTATTCGCGCCTTCTTTTTTGTGCAAGTGTATGTACTCTCCACTTGGCACATAAGAGGACGCCTGCCACAGTGAATCTTCCCGACGATAGAGGTTAACATTACAGAGAGTCGACTGTCTGAGGTCCCGAATTCACATGTCTCAGACTGTGAGTGACGTCACGCATGAGATTGACTCACGTGATGAATATTTTTCCGAGAGCTCGCAACACTTCTCGGCTCCCCTGCCTCACTGCACAGAAGTTTTTACATGAAATCTTGGTTTATAAAGTGCTGAGGTTTCCTATCCTTTGCTTGTTTTCGTGTCCGTTGGCTTCGGCAATCGCGCGAAAATGAGGTCGCTAATGCGACCGTTGAGGTTGAAGGATGCCGCCATTCGCAACCGAAAGGAATCAAAACGTGCGTCGTAATTACATGGCAAATTTGTAAATGTGCTCACGTGGAGAACTTGGATGCCCTTTGTTGTGCTATCAGCCTTCTGCACTCCAGAAATGCACCCTGCAATATTTTCTGCATCTCACATTATCACCTTCATTCATTCTGCCCATAGCTGCCATCTGTGTCGAACAAATGAACGCGCTCATGAATTGCTGGAAAAGTTCGGCGTTTGACGACCGAGTCTGCCGACGTGAGCTGATGATGCTCACAGAGTGCGTCGCGGCCAATGTGAGTTCGTGTTGTGTGCTTGTGATCAATCGCTTATTTGCATCCGTCATTTTCCTGTCTCCTTTCTATCGCGTTTATATATTTCATACCAACGTTAGATGCGTTCGTACCTTCTTTTCACACATGAGACAAAAACAAACTCGTTCTCAATTTCGTAGGCCGCGGCAGCCAAACCTCCCAAAGACAATATCGCCGTCGCACTCACCTCGTTCAACAAAGTGCGATGAGTGCAGAAGCAGGGTCAAATCGAAAGTGATGCGCTATCCAAAAAGTCTTAACGTGCATCGGGTGCTCGCACTCTGTTATAGCTGACCTTTGGGATGTTTTCTCTCGACATTGTTTGTGTGTCTATGGCCGATGCTCGCGCTGCGTGCGCGTGAAAGATGGAAAGTCGTTCGTGTGTGTGAGTCGACTGTGGGTGACTGCACACGTAGAAGGATGATTATGTGCGGCAGATTGGGGACTGGTGTGGGCCTGGTGTGCCTGCTTCCGGCGCCAATATTGCGATTGCGCCGTATCTTTAGGGATCGGCTGATACCTTGGTCCCTTCAGATAAAATCCCTTTGTTTGTGGTGATGGTGTGCTGTGCATTGCTTCATGGAGGCATACCACTCATTTCTGCTCCTAATCGGTGTTGGTTTGCGGAAGGGGGCAGGGTGGAAGTGCTGTGATGACGCGAATATAGGCCCGCTATCAGACAAGTCTCTCGAATGCTACTGTCGCATCTGTTCACTCACCACGCTCGTGTTGTCGAGCTCCCTATAAACAATGTGTGGGCAAGCATCGGCGGCGCAGTTCAGGTACACAGTGCAGGATTTGCTTCAAGTTTGCATTTGTATTATTTCCGTTGAAATGAGGCCGCACGAAAAAAACATAAAAGCACTCACGATCAACTCCAAGACTGATGAAAATAACACACGGCAGACGCAGAATAAACAACAACCACACAAGATAACACACACACGCACACACACACCACAGAGGCTCCGTTCGGCAACGACTATACGAGCCAGATCGATGGAGACCTTCAATACTCATTATCATTTGATAATGAAGCCAGAATGACTCACACACGAGGGACAGACACACATATCATGTCCTACGAGTCCAGCGCAAGGACTCCACGAGAACGCGAGAGAGAGAGAGAGAGAGAGTTTTGGGGGCACAGAGGCGGTCGCATCCACCCCCTTACTTTTTCTTTGTTGACGCGGACGCCGGTGCCTCTCCCTTTGCGGCAGTAAGCTTCCCCTTGAGGGCGAGGAGCGAAGCCACAGCAGCCTCAACGACCTTCTTGTCGGCCTTCTCCGCCTTCAGCTTGCGCACCTTCTCGCCCTGTGCGTTGACCTCTGCTTCGATCGCAGCAACCTCCGACGCACTCGCCGGTGCAGATGCGGGGGCAGGTGCGGCGGGCGATGTAGTTGGCGCAGCGGTCGCCTGGCTCTTGGCCGCAGTGAGTTTCCCCTTCAGAGCGAGGAGCGAAGCCACTTCGGCATCAACGACCTTCTTGTCGGCCTTCTCCGCCTTCAGCTTGCGCACCTTCTCGCCCTGTGCGTTGACCTCTGCTTCGATCGTGGCGATATCGACGGGGGATGACGCACTTGCGGGGGCAGGCGATGGCGATGCAGCCGACTGGGACTGCAAGAAGATTGATGATGAAGCGATTGGACATACGAATACGGATTGCGCGTTGCATTGAGAGACAGGCGGATAAATACGAGTCCACAAGGCCAACACTACACTACAGCAGCACACATACAGACAGGACCACAACCACAGAACCCCACCCTCAACACACACACACACACACACTAATTAGACTACACACTACCTTTGCAGTCGTGGCGGCGGCGGTGGCGGCCTGCTGCGCCTGGGTGCCCGCAAATCGCTTCTTGAGCTCATCTGCGACGGAAGGTTCAATCTTTGCAAACAACGGCTTTGGTTCGCCGATGGAGTGTCCCTCGGGAATGGTGATGCGGAAGTGCTCGTCAAGGAGCGGGAGGCGCAATGCGTTCAGCTGGAGGAGGATCTGGTCTGCCGTTGTGGGCATGTAGGGATGCAAAAGGGTTGCAAGAAGATGCACGCACGACACGCACGCGGCGATGGCGGTGGCAGCACGCTCAGCCTTGCCCTGCAATCAACAACGACGGACAGATTCAAACATTTTAGTGTGAGAGCAGAAGAATAAAAATATACATGGTGCTGTATAGGATTACAGTTGGCTGCCTCTTGCGCACCAAGGCAACTTGTGTGTGTGTGAGTGTGTGAGTGTGTGTGGTTGTGCGCGCGCGATAAATACGTTGCACAAACACCCCACAATGACACTCCCATTCTTAAACTGGAAAACTGACCTCTTTGACAAGCTTCCACGGCGCCTGCTGCTGCATGTACTGGTTGCCAAGGCGACTCACGCCGAGAACAACACGAAGGCCCTCACGCAGGCGCACCTGTTTGTATTGGGGGCAGGCCATGTGGCGGTTGGGGTTGAGGTTGGGGTTAGAATTACATTACAGAATTATTTTGGGGAAATATTACTGGGGGCGAAATATTTGGACAATGCCCAATGTCCAAAAAGAACAATGCCATACTGTGACACACAAAATTGAGATTGTGTGTCTGTCTGAATGTATACATGAGACAAAGAAAAGACAGAGACAGAGGCAGGATAGCGATGAAATGAGAGACACGACGCACCTTCTCGAGGCACGCGTTGAATTCCTTGATGCACCGGGTGACGTGGGCGCCCAGGTTGCCCTCCTCCTCGCCCGGGATGGCCTATGCATAGTGTGCGCAGAAACAGTAGTATAAGACAAACAATAAATAATTAAAGTCGCAATGAACAGATATGCGCAGAGAATATCACACATGCGCACATACACGCACACGCACAGATGCACGCATAAACACATACGTACAAATGCACGCACAAACAGACACGCGCACATCCGCATACACACCTTCGGAACGCGACCACCGTATGTGTTCTTGACAAAACTCAGCGCGCGGTTGACAAAGTTCCCCAAATTGTTGAGAAGTTCGCTGTTGTTGCGTGACACAAAATCGCTCCACGCAAACGCAGAGTCCTGTGTCTCGGGGCGCACCGACAGCAGATAGAAACGCCAAATGTCAGAGGGAATGCCCGTCGACATGACGTCGTTGCCAAAGACTCCGATTCCGCGGCTCTTAGAGAACTTGCCGTCCTCGTAGTTGAGGTAGTCTGCGAAAGTAAGTGAGAGAGAGCGTGAGTGAGTGAGTGTGTATGTGTGCGTGTGTGATGAATAACCAACACCGCCAAAGAGTAACAGAGTGATACCAACTTATAAGACAAAAAAGATGCGACAAGCACACACACAAACACCAGAGTGCGCACACAAACGGACAGCCCTGCCACTGCGCACACACCTGTTGAATTGACGTGGTGGAGGAGCGTGTAGTTGTCCTGTGCCGCAATGAGTGACGAGGGAAAGATGATCGTGTGGAAGGGCACGTTGTCTTTCGCCATAAACTGGTACAGCTGCACCTGCTGCGGGTTCTTCCACCACTTCTCCCAGTGCTCCGTGTACGTCGCCGTGATCGAAATGTACCCAATCGGCGCATCAAACCACACGTAGAACACCTTGTCCTCAAATCCCTTGAGTGGCACGGGGACGCCCCACTTGAGATCGCGGGTGATGCACCGCGGACGCAATCCCTCCTTCGAATTCAGCCATGCGTAGCTTATGCCAATCCCGTTCTGCGCCCACTCGCCTGCGACAGAGGATCAATTTGGTCATGGAATGTTGGAGTCAATTTGAAGTTGTGAGTTCGAGATCGCAGCAGACATTAAATAATCCCAAAATGCTCGACCACACCCAAAACAATGCCCACACCTACGACGCACACACACACACACATATATATATACACCCAAATAAGCACGTACCAGTAACACTTGACGAGTCAATCCACTTGCGAAGCTCCCCCTCAATCTTGGGGAGATCGAGGAACATATGCGACGATGTGCGTGGTCCCGGGCGATCGTTGCAAATCTGAAGCGACATCAAAAGCGCAACGCAACAAAAGCGGTTATTTGCGAATCAAACCACATGTTCTTGAATGCACAAGACATCAGATACATGGCACGTACACATGTTGGAGGGCGAGAGAGAGAGAGGGAGAGAGTAAAAGAGCAGAGTGCAAGAGAGATGAAGGATTAAAGCCAGTGCCCTAGCCATAAACTCCAAAAGAACAAGATGTAGGATTCAAGTCAGTGCCTTGGGCACTGGCTGTGCCCAGGGACTCCACAAAAAGAACAAGAGAGATATGGATTCAAGTGAGTCTCTCAGGCGCTGTGCCCATAAACTCCAAAAGACCAAGAGCAAGAGAGAGAGGGAGAGGCACACAGAGAGAAGAGAGATGGAGATGCAGCGCACCTTGCACTTGGGATCGATGAGCTCAATGGCATTGATCAGCTTCCCGCACTTGTCGCACTGGTCACCGCGCGCATCCTGATGGAGCAAAGAAAAGGACAATCAGAGCAAGGAGACGGAAGGGCGAGAGGGCGAGAGGACGAGGAATGCACTCAGTCCGACACAACAGTTATATTACTCAAACAAAACCCCACACACGCAGTTGTGCATCGCAGAGACAATATTGTCAACGGCACACGGAGAAAAAGAAACAAACATCCACCACCCATCACGTGACGCGCGGCATTTGGATAGCACCACTCCAAAAACAAGGCTATTAATAAGCCGTGGCGCATATTCCCAAATAAGGCTCACCGGGTACTTGCAGAATGGGCACGTGCCCTCCACAAAGCGGTCCGCCAGAAACCTATCGCGAGAGGCGGAGTGGGAAAATGAGTGTTTTGTCAGTTCAGACAAGTTGTGTATGCGTGTGGATTGCACGTACTTTGCAAGCGGTGCGAGTGACTGCGTGCGGTTGAGGGTATAATGCGTGTGTGTGTGTGTGTGTGTGTGTGTGTGTGCGCGCGCGTGCAAGTGGTAACACTGAATTTTGCCGCATGAAGAAAAACGCGACGCACCTGTCGCACTTGGCACAGTGGAGCTGCTCAACCTTATCCTCGAGGAGGAATCCGTTCTTGTGACACTTGAGGAAGATGTCTTGCGAAATGCTGCGCGTGCAAAAAGCAAAGGGAGAAAATAAAAGTGCGATTAAGCAATCTGAGGCTGTTACAACTCCGACGAATGCCACGTGGACACGTGATAGGACTGGCAGTAACCACACACCCCCGACTCGACCGTCTTGCATCATAGAGACCACACTTTTGCAGAGTACAAACACAACCAACAAAACCAATACGACAGCAGTCATCCACAAAAACACGCACACTTTCTGCTGTTCGGTGGTCGTCCTTCCGAATTTGTCGAACGAAATGTTGAACCACTCGTAAATCTCCTTGTGCAATTTGTGGTACTTGTCACAGATCTGCTGCGGCGTCAAGCCTTCCTCGAGCGCCTTCGTCTCCGTTGCGGTGCCGTATTCGTCCGTCCCGCACACATAGAGCACATTGTAGTCACGCAGACGCGCAAACCGGGCGTAAACATCCGCGCTGAGCACGCATCCAATGATGTTTCCCAGGTGCGGAACGTTGTTAACATACGGCAACGCGCTCGTGATCAGCAGATTGCGCTCGTTGTGCTGAGGAAGAATCGGATGCGAACGCTCGCGAATACGTGCGTGGGCGTCGGGAGTTGGCTTTGAGATTTCCGCGAGGGACGCTGCTATTTCATCCTTTGATGCACGCACTTCCAAATCAACAGACTGCGAGAGCGACTCCTGCTGGACGGCGGCCTCGATCGCAGCGTGTGCAGAGGCAGCGCCTTGGTGGTGGCGGCGGTGCTCTGCAGTGAGCTCCTTGGCCTCTGCATATGCCTGTCGATCAAAAGGTGCGCGGAGTGTCCCGGGTTTCGCACCCTTGGGGATGGCGGATGCAAACAACGCGTCTTTCTCTCGAGCGGCAAACCACTCAATGACATTCGGGATGGACGCCCGCGCATCAGCAGGAAGAAGACCGCCCTCAGACACAAGCGCCGGGACAAGGGTCGCGAAGATGACAATGTCGGCAGCAGAGAGATCAGCGCCAGCGACAAACTTGTTTGATGCGAAGGATGCGTTGAGATGGCCCAGCAGCCCCACCGTCGCCTTGCGCGCCTCGTTGAGGTCGGCCTCGGGGAGCTTTTCCGCACCGGAGAGATGGGCGACGAGGGCAGTCACGTGCGGAGACAGCTTGGACTCTTCCCAGTCGAGCCACTCTGCAATCTTTGCCGACGCAAATGGCGCTTTGGCAGCGAGTTTGCCGTTGAGGATGCGAAGAACGATTGCATTCGGATTGGCAAACCACTGGCCGCTTGCAAAGAGGATGGGTGTCTTGAGGGCGGCATTGAGATGCGGCACATTCTGCGCAATTCAGCAAATTGAATCATGTTGTCAGCTTTCTGTCATTGTAACGAGGGAATCTTACGCCAAACAGTGAAGGGGACCCACGACTGCACATCTAACGCACGAAAAAACACCGAAGACAACCGCGAAGAAAAAACAATGGCAAGTTGACGCACCCTCTGAACGGCTGGCGTGAGTGGCTTTGTGTCCAGTTTAACGCCAGCGATAGATGCGGCCACGCGGGCCTTGATGCTGCGCACATCGGCGCCTTCCGCATGGAACTCCATCGAAAGAAGACACAATTCGACAAAGATCTCCAATGACACCACAACGCACAATACAAGAAACACTAATAGGATTGATCAGGGTCTGTTCAAGTTTCAGATTTCAGTGATGCTGAAACTGGCGACTCTCACACTCGGAAGAGAAAATTTAAAAATGACGCAATACCCACGGTACATTATGATTACGTCACTATTAATTTCGGTCTCAGTCATAGTCGGAGTAAGGCGCTGAGTGGGTTCAAGACAAGGGCAGTGCCTTTGTTTTGAAAGTACATTGAAGCATGCAGTGCCGTTCCCTTGCTATGCTATTTGTAATATGCGCAAATCAACACACACACACACACACACACACGCATGGTTGTGACGTGGCAGACATTCATTGACACGGGCGCCAGGAATCGCACACGAGTTTGACAGAGCATGACGCAAGGCCTCGTGCACAAATGGACACAGCCATATTCTCATCAATCACACAAACACGCCACAGTTTTGCAATTTGATCCCTCTGCTGAACATTAGCAGCATATCACCAACATGGATGCAGTTGTTCGCACAATTTTTATGCCGCCATTTCTTCTGTACACACAATAAAAGGGAATCTTCGGCGCAGCACACAGCACCCGTGCGAGCGCGCCATTCAAGACCAACGTGACGAATTCTGCTCAAAAGTCATCCTCTTCATCGGCGATCTCCTTTGCAAGCTCGCTCTCTTCTCTCTCGCGCTCACGACGCTCCTGCACACACAAGAACAAAGAAGTAACGGGAACACAGACGGCACAACGAGTGAGTGGAGGAGCGACACTCTGCACGACGCAACCGATGAACAGACAAGACAACAGCAGTCCCCAGGCGCGCCAGGAGTAATCGAAACAGCCAAAAGTATAAACAGAGGAGGAAGAAGAATGCCAACCTCGTCCGTTTCAATGTCCTTTCGGTGGGCGTTGGGAGGGAACCGAAGTGCCTGTGTGCGATATTACATCACACGCACAAACGCACACACAGGGAGGAAAAGCATGGAAGATTGAGACAAGTGCTTCATACAAATTGATCCATTGAAACTTCCAAATCCAAGGAGAGGGCAAAGAGAGGGCAGGATTGGTGCAAGTTGCCCGTGAACCCACAACAAACGAGAGAGAGAGAGAGAGAGAGCGAATGGAGGGAGGATAAGTAGTGTAGGAAAACGACACACAATGGCAGGAGTAGCAGCATGCAGCCTGCAGTAACAGCTGACCTTGACCGACTCGTTGTGAATGTTGATGCAGAAGGTGATTCGCTGGTGGAAGGCGGCCTGGGGCTCTGTCGATGTGTAAATGTCCACATTTTCCTACAGGACGCACAGAGCACAATCAATGATATTAATGCCAATGTCAATGGGTCCACAACACCCAACATGGAATCAACAAACAACAACAACAACAACAACAACAACAACAACAACAACAACAACACACACAATCGCATGCACGAAGAGAGACACAACAAGAAAAGAATCAGGTGTACTTAAAGCACTGCAAGACAAACACAAACTGAGAACGCGCCCCAAAGGTGATATGCTTTGCTTGGAATTGCAGTGAAGTTACACAACGAAAGAAAGGATCAAATGGCGCACCTTCGACTGCACAAATCCCTGCTCGTGGTCAATGGTTGCCTCGATGACTCCGTCGCGGATGGCCTACATTCATTTGCGCGTGTGCATGTATGTGCGTGTATGTGTGTATATGTGCGCATGTATGTGTGCGTGTGTGTTTCAAGGGAATACCGAGTAAATCATATGCAACGACAATTGACAGCGATTATTTCGCATTTGGGCAAACACCGCGTCACCGCTGCCAAGGCCAACTTAGAATAGGCATTCAAAACGAAGTATTCTTGCATGGATAGTACAGCATATCCGTCAAACACCCACACACGCACAAGAACAATACAATACCTTCGCCACAATGTATTCAGCGTCCTCGGGGCTGTCAAGCTGCAGCTTCTTGGCGATGTCGACAAGTGAGATGCGCGAGTACGAAAGGTTGATCATGCGCACGCCCGTCTTAATCACATTATGACGCAGCCTTTTGTGTGTGTGTGTGTGTGTGTGTGTGTGTGTGTGTGTGTGTGCGTGTGTGTATGTGGTGTAGTGTAGAGGCATTGTAATTGTCAGATTTTTAAACGGCATACGCATCACAAAGTATTTTTAAGCAATGCACTTCGGCTTCTGGTTGTTTTTGAGACCGACCGATCACCAATTCAATAGCATGGCCAACACAGAACACACCGAGTACAAAACAAAAGCCGAAGACCTTCATAAAACAGCCAGCGCACTCCAGAAGCCCAAATCAACAAAAGACGACCGGCAGACACATTCGCCCACTGCTCACCTGTGAATGAGTGTGAGATTCTTGTCGGCGCGGAATGCATCAGCGTGCTTCTCGACCACGTGACTGAATGTTGCAAGATCACCCACGCGAACGGCTGCATGAAATTCGCGTGGGGATAGGTGGATAAGGCAATTTAACCAGCACATCATATTAATGGACTGCGGTTGTTGTTGAGGGTGTCGATCAAGAGCGCCCTCTCGCGTCATTGATGACAGACACGTTATGCCAAGAAAAGAGGCAACAACAACGACTACAATGCTATGGGATTCGAGTTTGTGAAAAGTAAATAGGAACGGAGACCGACCGACGAATCAGGCTTCAGTCTGGAATTACAACAGCCACACAAAGAGCACCAATGCAATGCACAAGAACAGACGACACAAAGCAGACCGACCAAACACGCTGCGCCACATGCACACGCAAGCACGAACCCTGCGTCAGCTGGAAGTAGGGCTTCAGGGCCGTACTGAGCGTCTTTTGGCGGAAGAGGGAGCGCTCGGGGATTTCACCGAGAAGAAGCTGCACAATGATTGCAAGCTTGTTCGCCTGTACAAACACATCACATGCCGACATTCATAAACACACACATCACAGTTAGGGAATGACCCAGAGAAGAAAGAAAGATAAAGGACATTTGATCACACACACACTTGTGCATGTGCGTAATGGATAGAGTCTTCATGCATTGATGTGACGCCGATTTGACACAAACGAGAGGGCGGCGGTCGCACTGACCGTCTGCTGGAACCCGACGGCGGATGTCTGCGGGGCCTTGCGGATGGCCTGTTGCAGGTTCTTTTGCGACTCGGAGTAGTCCAGCTGGATCGCCTTGATCCGCCCTGCACACGCATACACACACACACGCACACAAAAACATAAGTGCAAAAAATTGTCAAAACATGTCATTTGGCGGATTAGAGTAAGAGCGACTCTACACACAGCTGCCCACAAACAAACGTTAAACAGAAGCATTTGAGCCACAAAAGGGACACTGAAACCCAACACAAAAATAAAAACACCCACCAAGATAGTAGAGATACCGCGCCCACTCGTTGTTGTTTGCAGACTCCGGGAATGTTGATTTTGATACAAGCTTGTCTGCCTGGTCGTAAAGGCTGTGCTCCGTGTAGTAGCGGAGGAGAAGGTTGATCACGGACGCTTGGGTTGCCTCGTCGTGCTGCAGCGTGGCCGTGCGCAGCGTGGCGTGCAAAGTATTGCGGATCTCACCCAGCTGCCCGTTCACCTCGTATCTGATGTGAGACAAAACACAAGGCAACACCAGTGCCATGATTAAAAAAAAGGCCAGTAAACACACACACGGATATCCTCATCGCATTCTTGGAAACTGAGCTCTCTCGCTTCTGTACACGTGCGTACCATCACACACACACACACACACACACACACACACACACACACACATATATATATATATATATATGTGTACAGGCTTTTGTCCACAAAAGCAGTACTATATGTGCAGTGATACTCACGCCCTCGCATAGTAAAAATAGGCACGTGCGGCCACGTGATCAAGGGTCCGCCTGTTCTGTCCCTGCACCTTGCGTGCAATGGCATTTGCACAATCAAGCGCATCTCCGTTCTTCTTCGCATCCAACAGCGCAACAAGCACGAGGAGGTGAATGTATACGTCGACCTCGGGAAGCACAGCGGTAACAACCTTCTTCTTCGCATCATCCTTTGCACTAGGAGTCGCCGGAACGCCTGGACCCGCATCCACCTCCATCGCCACCGGTCCCAATGCATCGACATACTTCAACAGCTCCGTCTTCGACTCGGATGCGGCGATAGGAAAATGCGCGCTTATTGCCGCCCGAAGGACGGTGGGATTAAGTTTGCGACGCAGCGAAACAGTCGTCCGCAGCACACGGGTCGCATACCGAGTCTCCTATTATGAACATCGATCGATGACGAAACACACACGACAAAATCACAATGCGAAAGTGAGTGGGAAAGCGTGACACATTGATAACAACCACAAATGTCCGCAATTGTGAACCCACAAAGATGTGCAGCGCATCCCACCTTAATGGCAACACCCTTCTCAATTAGAGTGATGTTGTTTCGGATATCAGCGATAGCGAGCACATTGGGGTCCTTCACCACCGGCGCTTCCGTCTCCGTGGCCGCCTTCGCCTGGTCGGCGTCTTTCATCTCTACGTCGTTGGTCATCTTAACCAGATGGCAAATTATCCGCTGTGATCTTGCGTTGTCCACAGACGGTGCAGGCTCTGGTAAAAACTAAACTTACTTATCCTTTTAAGACTCTAAGCATCTGATCGTCACCGATTGAAGTAAATCTATCAAGTTTGAAAACTGTCCGCCGTTGTGTCAGGAAATTCAACCAGTTTAGTTGAAACGGGGACTCGTCGGGGGTCGTGAAATTGGAATTGAAGTGCCATCTGACAGAAAAAGCCTCGTTTTTTGTAATTAAATGTGTTCGGCTGAGGGGAAAGATTGTTCTGGATCACGTGCTCACACGTGATCTCAAATTTCACTGGATCTGAAAGGTTGTGAAGGGTTACACTGTAGTGTGCTATCCAAACTAGGTCGGGTTAAAGCACCCTTAGTAGTAAACTTGCATTCATTTCAGAACAACAATGGTAATTGATCAGTTCGATCACATGAAAAAACTACAAGACTCTCCATGCTTCGAATTGAAAAAAACACACAAACCCCACAACAACAAACACACCAGCGAGCGGACAGGAACAGAAACGTATGCAAGGATTTTCAGATAACCCTACACACGGCAACGGCAGAAGTCAGATATGCATAAAACGCAATCACGCAACGCAAGGTTTTGGGAAACCCAAAACGGACAGGCCGACTCGTCAGTTAGGGTTGACAACAACGTTTGTTGGTCGCCACATGGGACCAAAGCGTTGCCTGTGGTAGTCCTGCAAGAACAGCCGCTTTTGTGCCATCTGCGTGCGCGACGGATACACATCGTCGTAGAATGAGGGGCGACCGGCCTTCCACGTCGACTTCTTGAACCAATTGTCGGTGGAGCTTGTGGGTGTTCCCATTGGCTCCCACTTGCGCTCGTAATCATACTCTTCACGCAGCGCCACCACACGCTTGTTCAGAAGCGGAGGGAGCTTTTTGGGCGCAGGGGCCGCCCACCCGCCACTGTTGCGGTGCGGCGATGCTGATGTTGGGGATGGCAGCGGCGCATCGAGCGTGTTCCGAGGCGCATACGCACCACGGCATGTTTTGCACTTGCGGCCCTTTTTGCAACCGTACGCAGGGACGTGGGGATTGATTTTCATATACTCTGCAGGGGGGTCGGGTAGGTGGGGGAACAAAGTTAGGGGGAGGAAAAGACGGATTCATCGAGCATAGAATTCGACAAAATATGCTTGGAGCTGTAAATGGGCGCAAAAACAAAATAATTCTTTCGAGTGAGAACCGCAGAGGCGGAGCCCATCATGAGGGCAGACCACGGAGCAAAGGAGACCAAAAGGATGGAAGGACGGTGTTGATGTGACGCTCACCGTCAATGCGGAGGTTTTCGGGGGTTCCAGAGAGAACATCTCGCCACTCGTCACTAAGGAATAGCCGCAGATAGTGGCACTTTCGCATTACGGGATGCGACAGGACCGCCTGCATCAGCGTCACGTCGAAAAGGAGAAAGAGCGCGAGAGATGTAAAGTAAGCGTATGCTCCATGAAGTCAACAAGAAGGACGGAAAGATGCACGATTGAAGTCAGTGTCTAAGGCGATCTGCCCATGGACTCAACACGAAGGAAAGAAAGACAGAGAAAAAAAACAAAAGCGAGATGAAGGAAAGGTCGATATTGACAATGAATGAACACAAGAACTGAACGAAGACAAACAATTGACACAGGTATATCTCTGTGTGTGCATGTGTCTGAGTGAGTTGATTCGCAGCCAATTCGTCGAGTGCAGTCTGACGTTCGAGGAGAAAGTCAGGATCAAACTTGTTCAGCTTGTACCATCGCTTTGACGGCAGCCTCAGACTGTCAATAATCTGAATATTCAATGTACAAATGCAGGTACAGAAATGTGTATTTTGTGTTTAGTATGCGGTATGTGCGCCAGCCAAACAAGGGCAATGGATAGCGCACCAAACAAATTTCTACAGTATCAGATTCTTCCCTGCACAATAACACGCTAAAAGAGGAGCTTACCCTCGAAGAGAAATTCCTTAGTAATTGCTCGTGCAGTTCGTCAAAGTCTGAATATCTTCGGGTGATGATCCACTTCTCCTCGCCTCGCACAACCTCAATTTCATAGACAGCAAACGGAGGATCCGCATTGACCACATACGATCCCAAGACAGAGGCACTTTGAATGTCCCTGCATGAGCGAAGGACCAGCATTGCAACACACCAATGAGCAAGTACTAAAGACAAAGGCACACACAGCCATACACAGACCAAAACAGCCTACAGAGAAAATGGGTCAACGATGAGGCTCACACACATCACCCCAGATTCACTTCACACCCACACCCACCCCCAAGAGGCCGAGAGGGTCTTGGAATATTTCTTGGCGGCAAGCGAGCCCGAGACAAGATTGGCCGTCGCAACGTATCCAACCATGCTATTCGCGGTGTCTGCCCCACCCGTATGGGTGGATGACTTGAGCGTCATCGGAGGCGACGACGGCCGCTGCTGGCCCGCCGAAGATGCGGAAGACACACCCGTTCCGTTCTTCACCAGCAGCATATATCGTGCGTAAAAGTCTTCCCTCCACCAGAGATGTTTGAGAGGTCGAAGGTTGGACATACGGCAAGCGCAGAGTGCGTGCGCAGGTCGAAGAGATGCGCAGTGAAGAAGCGGCGTTGAATTGCGGTACAAATCACAAACAACACAACGAGATAATGGAATTAGCTTTCAGACGAGGGCTGTTTGCAAAACTGATATCCTTTAAAGCAAATCTTGAAAAGACATGAGCATGAATTGCTGTGACGATAGCTTTCACATCAACCAAAAGAGATTAAGATATTCCAAAAGGGTACGCACGCAGGGTCGCAACACACCCATATGCATATGCGTGGAGCATTCCATCGCTCCACTTGTGCCACATGTCCACGAGACCCCCCACTGCCATCATTCGCGCTCATTCGGTGAAATTGCGAGGTCGGAGTGTTCTCCCACACACACACATACACACACACGCACACACGCACATACGCACACACAAGCATACGCACTATACGCATTGCGAGTGGCGACTGATGACCACCCCGTGCCAAGGGGCGCAGCCAATGGCGACGTCGCATTCGGCCGCGCACACCAAATGGGGATTGCCAAACTGGAAAAATATTTGTGGCTTTCCATAGACAGTCCATAATGGGATAATTGCGCAGAAATCAGCGGCGAAATTGAAAAACATTTTCTGTGCGAAATACGTTCGCTGCATTTGAATTGAGAGAAGGCGGGAAAATCGCACGTTTTTCTCCAATTTTTTCCAATGGTCAGATCTATGGAAGTATCAGCTGACCCAAATGAGCCCAATTTTAGGCTTACGTGGTTATACTATTCCACTTCAAGCGTACTAGTCTTAGATGGACCTTTTATGGCTAGTTCTACTTACAGATGCACATATTTGGGATGTCAGATGAATTGCCGAGACACGTGACCTCGCCACTTGCGCAGTGATACTGACGCCGATACGGCTGTAGAGTGGTCCTGATAGAGCACACCTGTAGATAATTGCGGATCTCGACTGAATACAACCGCACAGAGTATGGTAGAAACTTAAGCATGTCTAAATGCTGGGGCTGAGATTAAGTCGCCCATTATTGCGAAGCGCGTGTGATTCAGTGCGGCGCAGCATCAGCACGCTCTTGCATGGATCTGGCGACGACGGCCCATGGGCAAGTGTGATAGGGCTATCAAGACTGGCAACCGTCATGTATGGCGACCACGCCATGGAGGAAAGGAATGGTGGGTCGATTGAGTGACTTCACCAACGAAAAGTTCGCCGATTTTTATTGCTGGGTGCTGGTGGCGACTGAATTAAGCTCATGGGATCTTGCCATCTGAATTTACATTGACATGCACACTTCGCACGACAGCTCCCTCTGTATTCAAGGCTGCCGGTCTGCTGCTATGCGATGACGTAGATGGAGTGCCCTCGATTTTAGTTGCCTTCGAGAAGCGATCGGTTGGTCTTCTATGTGATTTTTTGTTGTTTTGCTGTTGCATCCTTTGGTGTTAATATGTGTCCTCCAATGCACTTACACGTGCTCCATTTCATTGATTCGCAGAAGGGCTCGCAACTGTGTCACAATCCCCTTGGTGGAAAGAGGGAAACGTGTGACGACGATGCGCTTGTGACTGCATGCCGGGAATTCCAAGAAGAGACGGGAAAGTGAGTGTTGTTCGTATTGTTTGAATACTTTCACACAATGCGTGTGCAAGTGGTGCAGACATCTACATCGATGACATTCACAATAATAATTCTCTGCGCACACTACCTGCCCTGCACAGTTTATTATGGCCAGGCGTGGATTGCAGAACGGCAGCTCTTCGACTGCGATCGTTGGTAACCACCGCTGGCGTTCGATGCGCATATCACCCACCTTCAAAATATGCCATCTTCGTCGCATCTTGTAGAGATATGCCAGAGGAAGAAAGGGCACGCATCCTGCAACTTCCCGCCAAATTTGCTGAAATGCGCCATTTGGAACTCGCTCTATCGCCACAACCAAATGAGGTGCATTCAGTTGCCGTTGCATTGCCTGTTGGATCAACCATCTCGTCGACTGAGAACGTGTGTACTGTTGCGGAGCAGGTTCCCACGCAGTTGCCTTGGGAAAGGCCGTACAACATAAACGGGAATGTCGGTGATCCGCCAACTCCGCCCTCGACTGTTGGAAGCGATCTTACGATTGTACGGGCGTTGGAGTCAGAAAAGTGTGCCGTGCCGGTATCTGTGTCGGACTGCTTTACCGGAGTTCATCTGACGGTTACCTGCGCGGATGGTGTGGTTGATCCGTGGTGTTTGCCGACAAATGCATCCGACTGTGGCGTGCATTCGGTCGGTGCAGTAGACAGTCGATTTGATGGCGCGCCATCGATTGGAAGCACTGTCGATGCGGTGCCGTTGTTGTCTGCAAATTCCGTGCTTCCGGCGTCAGCTGAAAGTGAGACATATTTGTCGAATGTGGACGTCGAGGGACAGCAAAACGGCGAGGAAGGTGGGCACGCACAGCACACCGATCCGGATGATAGTCGCAATGAGCCCAATCAATCCTGCGGGGAGATAGCCACAAACACGCATTGTCACGGTGCGGATGCATGCCCTGCGGCCACTGAAGAAGTATCGAAAACAACTCAAACGCCAACGAAAATGCGACCGGTGCGCAATCGCACAGGAGTGGAACACAAATCGCCAGCCCATCGTGTGTGTGTGGCCGCAAAGCTGGAATGGATCCCTCTTCCCACGCTCCTGCATCACTCCGACATCGCGAAGTCCTTGCTGCTCGACACACCGTCGTTTCGGCCTTCATATCTGATGCGGTCGGTTGCATATACTCTTGCCAGTGACGGTGACTTGCGTAATTATCTCCAGGATGCATGCGGCGTATCCGTCATCTCGTTCAGGCAACAAAATGGTTCGCCTTTGCGTCCTTTGCGCGGGGACTCCGAGAATTTGGCTTCACACTCGCCAAGTCCATCGACGCCGCCTGTTAGTGCGGTCTCGTCCGCCGATGCAAGTGCAACTGCGAAAGAAAAATACAAGACACGAAGAAAATGTCGGCGCTCAAATCGCAAGAGCGGCCTCGCTGGCGATGGTTCCCAGGCGGAAAATTTGCCAGCGGGCGTAGTTTTGGACTCTGCACCTGTGCAGGGACTTAGTGATGTTGATGAGACGAGTGCTGGTGTTGCGTCCATGAATATCAATGTGGCTGCGTGAAGAAAAAATGGAGTCTTCATCAACTATTGAAAGGATATAATTGCTGAGTTTTACATTTTGCTGAGTGTTCCAGTGGGCCAACCGGGCATTCAGAATCCCATTTTGAAGAGACGACACTCCTGAAACATAATGCATGCGATGTGAGCCATTTTTCGGGAGCAATCAAGCAGAGCAACAAGATAGTTTCAAGCAAAACTTGACGGGCTCAGAATACAGCAACTGACTGACGCCACTACTCGCAAACACTGAACAAAAGTAGTGATAAATGTCTCAAACTGAGACTGTGCGATCGTGTATGACACGAAACGCCCTATTCAAATCGACTGACGGAGACGATTGTTATCATGACAACTTTGCAAAGGATTGATTGACGCCGGCCGCGCACCACTGGTGAAAGTACCGCGCAGTGGATTGTAACACTGTTACTTAGTTGCCTTAGCGAGAGCTCGCAATTTCCCGGCATCGCCTGCCTGAGTCATCAGCGCAATTGCGAGACGCGCTCTGATTGGCTGAACCACTCAGGCGAGTCACCCGCATTCGCAGTTGCGGCTGTTATATTGAGCCCTTACTGAAAACCACTCAAAATATACCCACCCGCCCAATTTAAGCCAGCTTCCGATGCGCACACACTGACAGAAACGAACGCAAAGCGGGATTTTTTTGGGGCTTTGTTTCAATTTAATTTTCCGACCCTCATTCGGACTCCTGGCTGAGTGGAAACTGACACTGAAGCACGTGAACACTCTGAGAAGCTGCCGAATTGCCGTCGGAGGATTATGTATGCTTAGAACCAGCACAACAAAGGAAAAAGCCGGAGATA
This sequence comes from Pigoraptor chileana, assembly GCA_943704495.1. Taxonomy (NCBI): domain Eukaryota; class Filasterea; order Ministeriida; family Capsasporidae; genus Pigoraptor; species Pigoraptor chileana. Next base: position 25,708 of record CALSCR010001952.1, read on the forward strand.
ACTGCGAAGAAACTCTGTTGCTTTTTTGCTGAATCGGGATTCGGTTTGGCAGGTTTTTCTCTGTTCTGTGCAGCATCGCAGCGGGAACTGCTATTGAGCAGTCGTTGTTCCAATATTGCATTGTGACCCCCTCGATCGCTACTCAAAGACATGGACGCTGTTGAGACGGCGGCCGCCGGTGGCCTCGAAGTGGCCGACATTGCCATTATTGCGGCCATTCTCGTTGGAATTGTATTCTTGATCTACACACGCCCGCAGAAGGTGAAGGTACAATCGACATCGTCTGCCAAGCGGTTGTCGACATCAGATGCTAAAGGAACTGCAGCCGCAGCCAAGACACCGGCCACAGCTGCCGCGGTCAACAAGCCTGCACCCAAGGATACTAGCTTTGTAGGCAGGATGAAGACATCGGTGAGTTCTTTGTCTAATCGGTACTGTTGTCTTTTATTATATAGTTTTGATGAGTGTGGGTAGGCCCTCTGCGTTCTCACATACTCTGTTGCGATAATCACTGATGCATTCCAGAACAAGAATATGGTTGTTTTTTACGGTTCCCAAACGGGCACGGCGGAGGACTGCGCCAACCGACTTGCGAAAGAGGCACAGTTTTTCGGATTCAGAGCTCTGGCGCTCGACGTTGCGGACTATGAACTGGTATGTATTCCACACATAATACACGGAGTCGGTCTCAGTGAAATCCGCTCAATTCTCAAATGATTACCTTTATTAGTTACCCCTTTCACTCACACACAGACACACAGACACACAGACACACAAACACACACACACACACACACACCCCTCTCACATGCACTGTTATCTCTCACTTTGTCACTTGTTCGAGTCGATCTGCCGTACCTCCGGCGTTTTGAGTATTGAAGGTGTTTCTCATTTACTCTTTCACACTCACACTCGCATTCACTCACCTTACTCCTCTCTTATGGAGTCCATGGGATGTTGCCACCTATACTTACCTTGCATCCTGCATATCTATGCCGCCCATCCCTTTCCATCGCGAACATATAGAGTGATCTTGCTCGAATGAAAGAGATTCCCAACTCTGTTGCAATCTTCTGCATTGCAACGTATGGAGAGGGCGAACCGACAGACAGCTCGCAGGCATTCCACGACTGGCTCATCGAGGAGGACGTCGACGCGAACCTGTCCTCTGTCGTC
>CALSCR010001953.1:0-23957 GCA_943704495.1 Pigoraptor chileana
ACACACACACACACACACACACACACACACACACACACACACACACACACACACACGCACACACACACACACACACACACACACACACACACACGCACGCACGCACGCACGCACGCACAGACAATAGACAGGCCAGTAACTGAGTGAGGCACCTAAATCACTTCACAGACGATATGGTGAGGTGTGTGTGTGTGAGATCCGAAAGCCATCACACGGCCAGTGTCTGTACTGCGATCAAATTTTCTACTTATGGTGTGCCACTAGCGACCAGTCAATACCATTATTAAGCCTTGTTTTTATATCATACATAAATGAGTATAAAACACATGAATAATTATCAATGAGTATGAACATCTTCCTGTAATATTTTGAAATAAGTAATACTTCATAATAATCAGGCAGCATAATGTGGGCTTTCCTGCGCCGCTTCATCACACCCCGCGTGTATGTGTGTGTGTGTGTGTGTCTGTGTGTCTGTGTGTGTGAGTAGTCGAGAAACGAAGATCTGTATATAATGCACTTTAGCTTGCCAAAGCGAACTTCAACAGCTGATTAAAAAAGTCTTTTCGTCTCTACCAACACCAACATCATCGTCAAAATGTCGCTCAACTATGTCGATCGTGACCCCTATCCGCCTGCACCGCTCGCATCGGAGGATCCCCGTACGCTTCCCAACCGCGAGCTAGATCGCAAGGTATTTGGCATGTTTCATCACACACACACACACATACACACATACACACACACACACGCGCACGCGCGCGCGATCTCGTCATGCTCATTTCTGTAATATATATATTATATATAAAATGCGCTGATATATGTCTTGATGCGAAATCGAAAACGACTAGCGCATGCATCACCCGATTGCTCACTGACAATGCGCATGTTCTCCCCGACAGATTATTGTTGCGGTTGATGGCAGTGATGCGTGCATGGTTGCGTTCGACTGGGCCGTGGACCAGTTCATGCGCCCCAACGACGTGCTCATCATTGTCAGCATCCACTCGCCGCTGACGGTGCAAAACGGCCGCCGCATCTCTCTCAAACGTGAGTTGAGTGGGTGTCTTGTTTTTCTCTTCTATGGGGGTGTTGTGGAGTCCATGGGCACTGCGCCTAAGACACTGACTTGAATCTACATCTTCCATGGGGGTGTTTGGCGTTGTGTACATTTGCCGTTGTCTCCGCGTAATTTTGACCTGTTTATGTCCCCTGGGAATTTGCAGCCGACTTTACATTTCCCGTCAGCGAGTGGAAGAGCAATGTGGAGGAGGTGAGTGCGTCTTCTTACGTTTGTCATTGTGTGTCAATTGTTCTTGTTTGCATTAATCAACACGTAAAACCTTTTCGCTGACTGGGATGTAATTTTTCTTCTTGTTCGTTTCCCTTGCCTTTTGTCCCTTTAGTCGATCAAAGAAGTTCGTGAAAACGCAAAGATTTTCGAGGACAAGTGCAAGGAAAAGGGGGTGGGTCGCCGTCGATCTTGTGGTTGCCATGTGTCATGCGTACATGTGCCAGTGTGGGTGGCATTTGCTCTCACAGGCAGCCGTGTTTTACCGCAGCGCTGGGCTTACTCAGTTCCTCTCACTCTCTCTCGAACCACACCACATGCTCACTATACACACGCAAATGTGTGTGGCACAACAGCTCCTCCACCAGGTCGTGCTTCTCCACGGGACACCAGGCGAGGCAATCTGCCAAGCCACCGAAATGCTGAGGCCAGTCGCACTCATCATGGGCAGCCGCGGACGAGGCGCCGTCAAGAGGCAAGTGGCGTGTGTGTGTGATCTCTGTTTGCGTGTGTGTATGTGTATGCATGATCTTGATGTTCGCCGTGTACTTTGGATTGCGCATGCACACCTTGGGCATTTTGGCCATACAATAACATGCATAGAATCAAAGCACGATACCATTTCTGACACTCTGCAATCGTCGTTTCGCACACACAGGACACTGCTTGGCTCTGTGAGCGACTATTGCGCACACAACGCAAAGTGCCCCGTCATCATCATCAAGGAGTAGCGCACCGCTGTCTGTCGCCTGCCGTCTGCCCGCTCTCAACACACACACACACACACACACACACACACATGCGTATTGCGTTTGGAATTGCTTTTGCGTTTGCCCTCAATTCAGCTTATAAAATGAGCCCTGTCTGCTCCATGTTATACTCTGGCGGAGATCAAAATTCACACGAAACACATCCTGTGCCTGTGTGAATACTTTCTTGGAAGCATGTGTCTGTGTCTGCTTTTGGGGGGGGATGGGCAAAGTGCAAACGGCTGTCGGCACAACACAACTGCATCAACCGGCGTAATCTAAACACGGCTATTGATTGAGCGCGGTATTTCCGTATTGGATGACAGCTGTGTTACCCCGACTCGCGGACTCCCCCGAGCCGATTAGACTGCACAAGGGGCTGTTCCATCCAATATTTGGTTGGTTTTTCAATATACGTTTAGCGGCGGAGTCTGGTTGTTCCAGACTCACACTCGCCGATTCATTTGACTGGGCCCATTTGACCTGTCACTGAGCGACAAGAGTGTCGCGGGTCTCAGCATAAGATGCACACGAAAAGAAGACGACACAACGGGTGACAAAAGCGCTCGAAAGTGGGGGGCATACTGGTCGCTGTCACTGAGTTTGCGGTGAAACCTTGCTGCTGTGTGGAGGATACCTGTTTCGCCCTCACGTGACGGCGAGGCGGATGCGCCGATCTCTCACGCAATTCTAACATTCGCATTCGCATTTCACGCGCACATGGACTGCTGCCACTACTTCTGTTAGTGCACACACATACGCACTCATACACACACACTCACTCGCTCACACTCACTCAAGTACAACTATGCGCGCACACACTTTAGTGTAAGGAACTCTAAGCGAATTCTGCGCATTGTGCCCGTCTGGGGCCGAGTGTGCGCGCACGCACACGGCCGAGAATGGGCAAGGACAAGGACAAAGGCAAGGGAGGGAATGCGGCTGACAGCGGCGTGTTTACGTCGAGTTCAAATGCCCTCACTCCGGTGTCCCTCGAGAGCGAGTTTGTGGTCAAGTATGACGATCTCGAAGTGAAGGGCGAGGTATGCTAACTGTTGCCGTTGGTATCGATTGCTGTTTGTGTGCGTGTGTATGCATGTGTGTTTATGTGTACATGTCTCTCTGTATGTCTATGCGTCTGTGTCGGTGTGTGTGTGTGTGTGCGTGTGTGTGTTTGTGTGGCCCTTTGCTGCATGCAATCAGCCGATTTGAATGCGAATCTCGCACATCATTCAATGGACGGTTTTCGAATGAGTTTTGTTCCGTTGTCCATGGAGCCTTCTGTTGCTTTTTATTGCGGTAGTTGACATGCTGACGATGGTTTGTGACGCCATTGTGACGCAAACTGGGATGCAGATCGGCCGGGGGTCGTATGGCATAGTGTGTGAAGGGCGGCTGCACGGCTCTCCCGTCGCCATCAAGCGGCTTCAGATGCCTGAGCGCTTGCAGGCCGACTTCAACGCAGAAGTCGCACTTTTGAAGTGGGTTGCGCAGCCGAATGTGTGTTAAGCATGCATATGTATATATATATGTATATATGTGTGTGTGTGTGTGACAATGCATCTCCATGTGTGAGTGCGTATGGCACTTGTGTTTCCATCATCGCTTATCATCGATAATCCATTTCCACAAAACGGGGCATGTGCGCACACACACACACACACACATACACATGCACACACACGCACGTGTCTTGTTCCATGCCATGACCAGGCGGCTGCGACATCCCAACATTATACTCTTTCTGGGTGCAACTGTGCCGCCTGATCCACTCTGCATAGTGATAGAGTTGGCGGAAAAAGGGACGCTGGAGCACATCATAGCGGCGGAGTCCGAGGAAATCGGACGCGCACGTGGGTTTCGATGACAGTTTGTGCGCGCGCGTGTTTGTGTGTCTTGAATTGTGTATGTGTGTGTGTATGTGTGTCTTGAATTGTGTGCGTATGCGAGTGTGTGTGTGTAGGCGCACGCGCGTATCTGTGTTATGCGGTGCGTCGCCGAATGATGAGAGATGGGGCGTGTCCATGCTTCGTGTTTGTGTATCCGCCTCTGACTGTGGCCATCATGATACGTCCCCTTGATGTGTGATCATTTGATCTGTGATAACTGATGGGTGATCATTTGATCTGTGATAACTGATGTGTGATCATTAATGTGTGGGGTGTGATCACTGATGCAGGGCGTGTGCATTACGCAACGGAAATTGCGCGGGGAATGAACTATCTTCACTATGCGGGGGTGGGCATGCATTCTCTCTGTCTCTCTGTCTCTCGCTCTCTCTCTCTGTCTCTCTGTCTCTCTCTCTCTCTCTCTCTCTCTATCTATCTATATATATATATACATATATGTTGGTTGTGGCACAGCGCCTAAGACACTGACTTGAATCCTATCTCTCTCTCTGTCTTGTGCACGTCCATGGGCATAGCGCCTAACTGACTTGAATCCTACATCTGTCTCTCTCTTTCCTGTGGAGTCCATGTGCCTATGACACTGATTTGAATCCTACATCTTTCCTGTGGGTCGATGGGACCCAAGCCGTTTTGAGTCCTGAACTGTCTCTCTCTCCCTCCTTGTTCCTCCCTCTTTTTATGTCCTTTGCCGCTCATAGATCATCCACCACGACCTGAAGCCAACGAATGTGCTTGTGTCGGCAGCGGATGTCTGCAAGGTGAGGTTCTGTCATTACTAATGTGTGTATGTGTGCGTGCGTGCGCGTGTGTGTGTGTGTGCGCGCGCGCGTGTGTGTGTGTGTGTGTGTGTGTGCGTTTTAATGTCTTATCTCTCTGTATTTTGGGCACGGTGCTGAAGAAAGTGTCTGAGTCCTATCGTCCAGTGTTATCCTGCTTTGATTGTGTGTTGGGACAATTAATGATTGCATTCTTCACTTCCACCTCACTTCAACACATCCGCACGCACACACACACCCACACATATACACACATGCTCACATATACGCACAAAAACAACAAAATCACGCACATATGCTTCTTATCTCGCATTCAAACCCGTATGTGAATGCCATTTGCCGTAAAATTATTTCAAAATCAGGTGTCTGATTTTGGGCTGAGTAAAATCATCAACTTCAACGCAACTTCCGTCACTAATCGAGGCGGGCCAGGAACCATTGTGTACACGGTTAGTTGCGGTGGTGGCCAATGTGTGTGGATGTGCATGTGTCTGTCTGTAGGGCTGTGTGTGACTGTGTGATTGTGTGCCTGTGTTTAATCCCATGCTTGCACTCTTGTATATGGGTCCATTTTGCAGGCGCCGGAAGTGTTCAGAGGTGACAGAATATCGGCAAAGGTGGGCACGTAGATCCAGGTTGCAAAACATACGAAGTCAACTTCTTACTTCGGTGCCTTCACTGGCGATCAATTTCGTCCATGAAACAGAGAAAATGTGTTCATAAGAGCTCGTTATAGTTTGTTGGTGTACTGTATATTGAAGAGCATACATATGTATATATATATATATATATGTGTGTGTGTGTGTGTGTGTGTGTGCATGAGCATGTGTGTGTGTGTGTGCATGAGCATGTGTGTATGTATCTTTGTTATTGACTCGATTCCACAATGCACGCCACTGTTTATCCGTCACGTGATCGCTGTGAGATGCAATCGCCCATACCAATGACATGACGCCATTTGCGTTTTCCAATGACGGCCATTGTTGTTGTTGTTGTTGTTGTTGCGGATGCAGGCGGATGTCTACAGCTTTGCGATTTGTCTATGGGAATTGTTCACGCGACAAGTGCCCTTCAAGGGACTTCACGTCCACGCAATCTGCTTTGCTGTTGTGGCAACGCACAAGGTGCGTGCACATGCCCGCTGATGTCCACCTCCGTCTGTCTGCGTATGCATCTCTCTGGTCTGGTCGCTCCATCACCCTGACACATTCATACACACACACACACACACACGCGCGCACTCACACACGCACTCACGCACTCACACACGCACTCACGCACTCACACACGCACTCACGCACTCACACACGCACACACACACACACACACACACACACACACACACACACACACACACACACACACACACACACAGACGCATCGTACACACATATCGTCTCGTCGATTGATTGTTGTTACTGCATAGCCAAGCACATTGGTTCATCACACATCCACTTTTGATGGCCGCCATCTGTTGCCCGTTCGAATACTTGATTGCCTTCACTTACTTTTTTTATATATTCTTCTTCTTCTCTTTCTTGACTGTTGTGCGCCTCCCTGGTGTGTATTCCCCCGGATGTTCCTCTATCTCCGCACACATGCATGCATGCATACATAAATGTGGCGTCCAGCGCCCCGAGATCGACGAGGACTGGGAGGAGGACTACGCGCAACTCGTTCGCGAGTGTTGGGATCCGGAGCCGCGCGCCCGCCCGTCGTTCGACGCCATCATCGGTCGTCTTGAGGGAATGCAGTCTGCGGTGGTCACTGTGTGCCCAACCACCGGCAAGCGCGTGGTGCACGAGCAAGCGCCCATCAACGCCCCACGACACACTTTTGATGGTGCGCTGTTGGTGTTGGTGTGTGTGTTGCAGTCATTGGCGGTGGTGGTGCATTGCGTGATTGTGTTTTTCAGTGCTTTGTGTTGTGCATTGTGTGTCACCCTCTACAGTCTTGGCATGCGCGTTTCCTGCATGTGCTTCGGGATGGGAAGCCACGTGGAGACAGTTCAATCTCACTGTATGCGTGATTTATGGCTCGTTGTTCGTTGCGGTGTAGTGTGTCGCCGTTGGTTTGAATCCGACATCACGTTAATGCTTACGTTCCATATGCACGCGCGCACACACACACACATACACACGCACACACACAATGCGGCAGACCCCCGCCTGTGGACAGTGACACGAGTGTCCGAGTGGCTTCGTGGACGCGGCCTCGCATCGCACTCGGCCACATTTACAGCAAACGACGTTGACGGGCGTGTGCTTCTCTCCCTCAGCAGCGACGACATGCGCACCGCCCTCGGAATAAAGTCCTTTGGGGAGCGACGGACGCTGGAGCTTGAAATTTCTGCGCTTTGCAAATTGATTGAGGCCCACGATGTGCGTTTGCGCGCGCGCCATGTGGAAATTGTGCGGACGGCCGCGAGTGACGACAATGTGCTTGAGGATGGCGACGACGAGTGGGCGCAGAAGGATGCGGTGCGTGTTGGGTGTTGAATGTTGTCGTTTATGCAGTTTTTAAATTCTTGTGTCTGTTGGAATCCTGTCTTGTGTTTCATGTGTAACAGCATGCACACACACACACACACACACCATACCCGGAATTGCTTTCGCCGTTTTGTTTCAATTTTTGTGCGTTGCCGTTACTTCATCCCCTAATGTGCGTTTTGTGCAACATGTGTTGGGGTGTGCATGTGTGTGTGTGCATCGTGGATCCGCCTGTGTTTCTCTGTGCGGTGCAGCTGTGCGACTCGTGCTACTCGTCGTTCAGCCGTGTCAGTGGGGGAGAGGTTGTCCATCTTCAGCGAGGCCACGAATTTGTCGACTCGCGGTGTCCGTCGCTCGCACCGGGGAGTGCGCACGCCATGGAGGACTTTGGGGCGTGCTTCATCTGCAACAAACGTGTGACGGAAGATGACATTGGAATGGTGTGCAAGGGTGGGTGCACTGCAGTGCAACGAGTCACGTGGTTTCAATCAATGGGTCACGTGTGTCATGTGTGGTTGCTTCGCACACTCTTCACAATGGGAAGCACCCGCACATGAGCGGCACGGTGACACACACAACTGACACCATTCCCCACGTGCCCTCTGCACCCTGTGTCTCCCGTACACCCCGTATGCGCGCCTCAGGCTGCCGGTTTGTTGTCCACTCGCGCTGCCGTGTGCTTATCGAGTGGCCGTGCAGTTCCCCTGCGAACCACGTGACCAGCGCGGGCACAGGCGCAGACACAAGCAATGGCGGCATCACCGCAAGTACCGCCAGCAGCCATGGATTGCATGCTCCCACAGCCCCGTCGCGTCCGTCTGCGATGGGCCTTGCCGCGCACGTATCACAGTCGACGGGGCACATTGAGCGGCACCACGCCCTGTCGTCACAACCGCCGCCACAGCCGTCGTCGCATGCTCCCTCCCGGGATACAAACCGACAACACCACGAGGCGCTGCAGGTGGTTGGCCGGCAGCAGGCCATCACCCATGCGGACCAGGGTCACGTGGGCGATGGCCACGTGAGCGAGCAGGTGCCCGGCGCCCGCGGTCTTAGGCCCAGCTACAGCACGGGGTCGTGTGCGTCTGTAGGCCAGTTGGCGCAAGGGTCGGCGTCGCTGATATCTGCGTCTCTGTCCATGTGGAGCATGCATGGTGGATCGCACTCGGCGTCAGCGGACTCAAATGTCCCTCGCCGCCATTCGCTCAGGCAATCTATCCGCGACGCATTCTTTGGGAAGTCGCGTCATTCGCACCGCACTTCCTCGGTTGAGTTGCCCGAGTCCGTCAAGGAGGAGGCTGTGCAGCGGGTATGTGTGTGTGAGTGTGTGGGTGTGTGGGTGGGTGGGGTGGATGTATGGGTGTATGGGTGTCTGGGTGTATCTATTTGTGTTTAAGAATGTGCACGTGCTTCTGTTTTCCGTCTCTTGTGTCCATGTAAGTACCTGCGTATATGTCTTGGATTGTGCCTATGTTTGTGCTGCATGCCATACTCCAATCGAAGGCCCGCTTACGCCTCTCCCTCAACACTCCCTCCCCACAGATTCTCGGCCTGCTTCTCTACTCGATACCCCAGGGCGAGGGCTTTTTGCGCAACGGAAACGCCAAGCGCTGTTTTAATCTTTACCGAAAAACGGCGGTCGACTGCCTCCACATTGCCGAGGGACTTCATCGCCCGGTTGTCCCGGGGCCCCAGCAGCTTCACCATGGCAACAGCCACGCGCACAACGATCACCACGACGCCGTCCATGCATCGTCCACGGCATCTTCCCTGGTTGCGGGCGCCTCATCGCTGTCGCCACGCCAGGCCTCCACCGCGTCCCCGGCGTCTTCGCGGAAGGAGCACCGCCAGTCGCTGCCGTCGGCGCTCTCGGTCGCATCTGGCGAGGAGGTGCGTGCCGCAGCGCCGCGCCTCTCGCCCATTTCAAAGTCGCTCTCACTCTCCTCCGCGCCGTCAGCAGTGGCAATCACTCCCGCACGACCGCAACAGCAGGGAAGCGCTCACAATAAATCGACGTCGCCGCAAACCCGCTCTCCGCACGCTGAGCGACATATCCTGCCTGCGTCAACCAATGCGGGTGGCGCCCCCACAGACGGGAAGCTGTCGGTGGAGGGACGGGGACTGCTGCGGGGATCGGCGACACCAACAAGCGACACATTTGAGGGCTTTGCTTTTGGCGTTGTTGTCAAGGGGACGATCACGCACGCGTTGTCGGTTGCCGAAGACGAGAAAGACATGACTTACCACGAAAGGGCTTTGGAGCTCCGCCGGGCATTTGATCTCGTGCTCGAAAAGGAAGGCATCTTCCGCACAAGACCGCAAATGGAAACGGCCGTCGCCTTCACGGAAAAGGACAATCCGGAAGACGACTTCGTTGAAATCTCCATCGCCTGAGGGATGTGGTCACGTGCTCAGCTGTATGCGTGACATGTAAATATAGGCCAAACTAAGGTCATATAAAGTGCGCCTTCAAAAACACCCCTGTTTTGTGTATCCATTGACTGTGTGAGTGTTGTTTTTATTATAGATATATATGGCATGGTGCATCCATGCATAGATCCTCTTTATGCATCATGGCCAGTTGGCCAATCTGCGACTGTGTGATTGGGGCATGGGGTGGTAACAATCGGCAGTGTCCACGATTGAAGCAACAAACGCAAACACACACGCACACGCACCACCACATCTCACGCCACGAACAAGCACATGCACCGCGCAAATGTGTCTGCAACTACACGCGCTGTCCCTTCCGCACATAGTCGGCGTCGGTGTTGAGTGCATGGCCCGCGTGGCTGCGGTATTCGCTGTTGAGCACCGGGTTCATCACAACATTAATAGACGCATCGTTGCTTCCTCTGCCATACGAACCCCGGATGGCGCCCGTCCGTCTCCGGTACAAAACGACGCAGACTGCCACTGCCGCCACTGCGACCACTCCGCCAATTGCGGCACCCGCAGCCGCACCCGCGCTCACTCCCGACGATGACGGGGAGCTCGATGCATCTGACGCCGTGCCATCGGTTGCGCTGCCACCTCCACCGCCACTTCGCCCTCCTTCAATCGATGCTGTTGTTGTTGTTGTCGATGTGGGATTCAACTTGGTGGTGGCTGGCATCCTTGCGGCTGTTGTTGTTGTAGTTGTTGCTGTTGTTGTTGTTGTTGTTGTTGATGTGGGATTCAACACAGTGGTGGCCGGCATCCTTGCAGCAGTTGTTGTTGCTGCTGTCCTTGGACCAACGGCTGTTGTCGATCGCGCATCCCCGGCGCTGTACACGAGGCCGTCTGCCTGGACGACACGAACCACGTGGCTCAGCGAGAGAAAGTAGTACGTGTTCTTGACAAAGGGGTGGATGTTGGGTCCCGTGGGCACGCTGATCCCAAGGGAGTCCAGTGCACCCTGGCCAGTCGAGTCGATGACGAGCGGAGGGCACTGTGCAACCGACGCCCGGCACCGCCCCGTGTATCCGAGCCAGGAGATCACGTGCGAGATGGAGCACGTCGGGCACGCGCGCACGTACAGCATGTCGGCAGGCAGCAGCGTGGCCACGAGTGCATCGTAGTTTGTGACGTCGACAGAGACGTTTTTGAATGCGACCGACAGCCCGTTCCACTGCGCGGGGGCGCCCTGCAACATCGCCTGGGCCGCAATCGCCGTGGTGAGGTACATGCCGATCCCAAAATTCCATCCCCACGACGTGAAGTCCGAACAGTCTAGCCCTGCAGAGTGCGCGCCAACAAGAACGCCGTTCCACCGCCAGACGTCACTCGACGGCACCCAGTTGGGCACGTGATGGTGCTGGTACGTTGCCTTGCCAACCAGGGACTGCAACGACGCAATGTAGCGCTCCCGAAGCCATCCCGGCGGAAGCGCATCGACGCTCGGCAGCGGCGGAAACAATGCGGGCTGCGGCCCCCACCCAGTGTATCGGGCCATGCTCGACGCCAGGTACCACTTGGACTGTGGGTCTGCCGCCCACTGCGATGAGTTCCCGCGCGATGCCGTCGCAAAGTCCGCTGTCAGGTTGTCGTAAGTGTATGCAATGTAGTATGGGCTCTTGTATCTGCGGCGCGGCGCAACAAAGAACGGCGGCTGCAGGATCACCTTCCACGCCGAGGTGGACGCATTCGCTGCACACAGCTGCGCGCTTTCACCGGACGCCGCGGCGAAAACGAACCCGGCGAGGGACGGCACAGACGCGCCCTGTGCCCTTGCGTCGACAGCAGCCACGTAAGCCTCCGTCAGCGGCGGATACACAAGCCCCATTATGTCCACCTTGCTCTTGTACTCCGGGATGCCGTTGAATGCAGAGAACGTCATTTGCGACCCCTGCGTCACCATGCGCACCGCTGCCGCACCCGCCGCATCAAGCGCCGCGCGCAGCTCGGGTGTGGTGACGTCAGCGGTCCTGTTGACGGCATCGTATGTCCCGGCCACAAGCACAACTGACGTGGCTTTGACTGCATCGGCGCGGATGGCGGCGCTGGGGAAGGCTACAATTGCAGCCATCGACTTTGGTGGGGGCGCGCACGCTGCTATTCTCACGCCCGCAGTGGCGTATGGGGCCAGGGACTGGAAAGCGGTGATGTCAACCACTGGTGCAAATGTGCTGCCAACAAGCCTCACGACGCGCACAAGAGGACTCGCAGTGAGCTGGCCAATGACGATTTCGTCCGTCCCGTCGGCGCCAAGGTCGACTGTGGCGAGTGACACGCCGTCGGCATATGCGCTGCCAGCAAAGGGATTGAACGGGCCGTACCGCAGTGAGCCTGACGTGCCATTGTACACTGCAATCGACGCAGCGGCAGCGCCCTCTCCAGAAGCAACGACAAGATCCATCTCACCGTCGCCATCCACATCACCCGAGGCGAGCTGAAGACCTCCTGGAGACGACAGCGATGCATCGACGGTCATGTTCAGGCGTACGCTGAATGTTGCGCCATCAAGTATCACGACGGTCGTGCGTCCCGCCGCACCCGTTGCCGGGGCAACATGCACGGCCACATCCTGGTAGCCGCGCGAGCGAAAGTCAGCGCATGTAATGGACGAAGGGACGCCGCCGTTGACCCGCGGAAGGTCGAAGGTGGCAGTGACCTTGCCAGTTTGTCCGCTTATGGTGTATAAGGTGGCGGACGCGCTGCCGCCTGTGACCAGATTCGGATTGCCCTGGCCCGTCGTGTCACAAATAGCAATGGCACCCGTGAGGAACTGTGCGGATGATGGAGATATTGCGAAGACAGAAACGACAACCACGGTGAACAGCCAGGCACCGGCTGCACACGCAGCACAGGGCAGTGACGGCATTCCGGGCGTCTCCACCGCACAGTCGGCACGTGGGTTCCCTCTCCCGCACCGTAACAAGAGCTCAATAGTCACAATGTAACGGCTGCAGCAGGGCCCTATCAGACGCGATTGCAATTGAGATTCCGTACTTTCATGCAATACAACATAGTGTGGGAGGAACCAGCAATGCACTGTGAGTCAGTGTTGACCGCCGCAACAGTGTCAGTGGATGTAATTGAAACAAACCAATACACATCAAAAAAGGCAAATGTATGGTCACGTGATTTGGGGGCAAATATTGCCGCCAGCGGGAAAGGGTCAGTCAAATTCTGTAGTGTCGACTGAGTGCCCCTCAGTGGCTAAAATGTCGTCATATCTCAGCTGTGAAAGTCCATCCAAGCAATTGCACGCACGTCGTGTGTGTCTGCATGTATTAAATTATTCAACAATCGGCACGATCCAATCACGCTGATCGCTGCAAACAGTATCCGGCACGCGGTTCGGCAGGCCTCTCACCCCGGCACCCCTTCACACAACACAACAACCGGCATAACACACATGCGATAACACGCGACAAAAGTGGCTTCCACGGCAACAACAATTGCAGGCAACTCTTTTTTGAGTGCTGCTCGTGGATAAAAATCACGGCTGGGCCGACTGGGTGTGCTGTGTATCGGCATGCTGGTCGCCGTACTTCCCAAAAGCAAGATAGGCAACAACGGCCGTGAGAAGCAAGTCCGTTGTGTGAGTGAGGACGTAGAGGAGGACAATGCGCCCGCCCTTGTTCCTCAGCCTCGGTATGAAGCGCATAATGTCCAGTTCAAGTCCAATGCCACTGTTGTCGGTTGTTGGTTCGGAGGGGGGAAGGGAGGGAAGGTCGGCGTGTGCATTTTTGGAGGGAGGGAGCGAAGGGTGAGCATGTGCATTTTTGTAATATAGGTAATATTAGTGTTGTTGAAGTTGGTTGTGTGCAGGGGTTGAGTGCGGGATTTGGTAAGAACGTAAGAATTGAGAGCGGGAGATAAGTCTCCAAATAACAACAGCTTACACAACACATTAAACACACGCATACATTGAATACCATACTGGCAGTTTAAGTTATGAACGGGCCTGTATCAGGCAACACGAACACAGATAAGCGACGCGGCTCGAAAGACAGTTCGGGTATACCCACACAAAGCCAAGTGCCGAGAACCACTCGCTGACAAAGAAGGCAAACTCCTTGGTTGCCATGCGTGCATCGGGTTCCACCGCAAACGAAAGAATGATCGAAGACACGAGGAATCCAAGCACAAAACGCGGGAAACGGTCCCACAGCACAAGAAGTGAGTCGCCCACGCGCGCACAACGTGACTTTTGAGGCAGAGGGGCGTCGTCGTATGCGTCATTTCTGCTTTCGCGGGGTGCTTCGGTGTCTTGTGGAGCGAGAGAGCGAGACATGGGATGGTTCAAGTCAATATCTCAGGCGCTATGCCACTTCACAACGAGGCTGAGACACGAGAGAGAGAGTAAGAGAGTGACAGAGTGACAGAGTGACAGAGTGACAGAGTGACAGAGTGACAGAGTGACAGAGTAAGAGAGAGAGTGTGTGTGTGAGACAGAGAGAGAGAGAGAGAGAGAAGGCGGCACATAGGGACAGTATTTGCCTACCAGAAAGACTGCGCCGACGGACACAGATGGCGGTAATCACAAGGTGATGGGGCCGATGAGAGTGTTCTGGATCATCTTCACAATGGCGGCCGTGCTGTGTGTGAGGTGATGTCAGTGTGTTGTTTGCATTATCAAGGCAAGTTAAGTTAGTGTCAAATGAGCTTAAAGAAGTGGTTTGAATATAGCCATAGAGATGAAGGACTGGGTGTATCACGTGCTGTGCCAATGGACTCCATACCACAGGAGAGATGTAGGATTCAAGTCAGTGTCATAGGCGCTGTGCCCATGGACTCCACAATACCACAAGAGAGAGAGAGAGATAGATTTAGGATTCAAGTCAGTGTAATAGGCGCTGTGCCCATGGACTTCTTAACACAAGACAGAGAGGGAGAGAGGGGGAGAGAGAGAGAGGAACGCACCTGACAGTGTCTCCGTTGCGAATGGTGGCGCTGGCAATCACCGCGCCCGTGCTGTCGACAGAGCCCCCAATCCATGCACCCGCAGTCTGGTCGTTGAAATCAAGCGCAAATGCCTTGGATAGGATGGGCAGAAGCGGGATCTGGGGGACGGTAAAGATGCTCAAGATCGCAATGGCAAGTTGTCCAGTCGCCTGTTCAGCCCCAATCGCACTCACAATCGCCGTCGCCGCAGAGGACCCGCAGATGGTCGCGCCTCCGACCATAACAATCGCCTCCTTGTCGTCGATGTGAAGAACGCGCGTTGCGAAAATATACATGACGCAAATGATGAAGACGGTATCGACGAGGCGACGAGGAATCCGCGGAGACCGAGGTGCCCAATCTCACTGAAGTTGGTGAGAAGCAAGACGACGGAAATCTTAATATAAAACTCGGGCTTCACGACGGGATACAGCCACATTGGCAGATTGTGCGCAGGAGCGGCTCCAGTCTCCGGATCCTTTGGCGCTCGCCGCACAGAGTAAATAGTGTTTGAAAAAATCATTCCGATGATAATGGTCCAAATGGCGTCGCCAAAACCAATCTTGTGCACCCACACTTGCGCGCCAATATTTTTCGAAACGAGCGACAGAAACCACAGAAAGAGAAGTCCAAGCGTCCATTTAATGTGAAACACGTACGGATTCGTAAAGTAGAACGAGATGAGTATTGCACCGACCATCGCCACCAAAAGCAGCGGGAGCCCGATGAGGATGTGCTTGCTAGCGTATGCCATCCATGGACGACTCATCCACGGGAGCATCTGGGGAAATGGCAGCCCATACACCTGGACAATGATCCAGATGCTAATGAGGAATGCAAATCCCACCCATACGGCCCACCACTCCTCCGATCGCAAGAGCGGTTTCATGGCACGGATGAGTCTCCGGTATTGCGGCTCGACAGGCGGCGGAGCAGCTGCTGCTGAGGGCGGTTGTGTGTCGACGAACTCCGCAACGCTCACACATGCAGACGCCATCTTTTGCAAATCAAGAACTCGACTGGAGGATCTTTTCAACAATAACTTAAACCAAAAACAAACAAACAAAATGACGAAAATTGTGCACGAATGATGCACATAAAAGACTCACGCCGACTTGTTTTTAGCGTTGCAACATTCTCCAAGAGTTTGCATGGCTCCCAATGTGTAACATGGGAGAGTGATATTTGTGTCAAATCAGTTCGAGTATGGGTGCTGCATTAGGCACATTGGGCAGCCACAGAAAGTACATGTGCGTCTGCTCATCGAAAGGCATCGATAGGCATCGAAAGGCAGAGAACTCACTGTGTGTTCTGCCGGGGCAAAGGTGAGCACGGGGCTTGTAGGGAGGTTGGCATGTGCCCCCGCACTCCACACTGGGTCCACCAATCCCATCGCCCGCCTGGACAGAAAAAGCACAGTCTGCGAATTTGAGTATTGCATTTATGTTCCTATTGCGCAGTACTCTCCCATTCAAACTCCAAATAAGCTACTTTTTGATTTAGTATGACTCTGGTATGGCGTATCTTCTAAAAATTCATACCTTGCCAGGCGGGAGTGGACGCTCCAAACAACTGACCCACCGGAAGAGAAGGTAGTGCCACCAGCGACACACTCTGCAAGTAAAGTACTTGCTTGGCGGACCGAAACCGAGTTCGAAAGTACACCCTGGGGTTCTCAATTTACAGACAGTTCAAGTTGACAAGATGAAGTTAGTGTCTTATAACGTCATACGTCTCAGTGCAGAACAGTATGCTGCTGCCGCCTCTGATGCACGCACACACGCACATACTCGCTATCTCTCGCTTGTACCTTCCATTCACGACTCAATTGTCCTCAGCGCAGTCCATCTTTGAACTGCCAGGTATTCTCGGCCCTTGCTTCCCGATAAGAGCCGCCTCTCTATGCTTTTGTCAACAGTCAGCGAGGTCAGCCCGAAGCACCCTCGTGTCTTGAACCCTAGAGAGTGCGGAAAATGTGAAATTCCGCCAAGCAGTGAGGGACATCATTCTCGTGGCGAGACAGCCGCTGGTCCTCAAGCTGTCTGATTGCTGCAAGTGCCTGCGTGGCTCCCTCGATTTCTCTACCACGGCTGTTTGAGGCCGCGTGCATTGAATCACTCCAAGTGTTTCAAAGTGAAGGATGTCTCCGTTGCAACGTGTTCGTTCGTTCGACCTCTGATCAATGGGTGCTTTGGAGTGAGGAATGTGTCTCGCTGGTGGCCGCCGTGCATTCTCAATCAGGTCACCAACCGTCATAGGACGCTCGCAAGGTGCACCCAAATCTTCTCATAAATGAAAGAAAATCGTTTTTCTGACCAAAACGATTATTCTGCGTTATCCAAAGTTTGTGATCAGAATCAATGACTTCCCTCCAATTCAGTCGGCCTTTCTCAGTGGAGTGACTACTGAATGATCAGATATTGAACGGCACTGACACCAACACAACACCCAGGATTGTTGCATAATACGCCCGATGCAATGGTCACGTGATGCGAGTAAATTCCAGATAATTCGGGGTCTCGATTTTGGCGCTCTCCATTCGAAAAAAGGCGGGAAAAGCAAAGTCAAAACTGAGGCAACATCAAAATGTCTTTTATTCAACGGTCGATATCACATCCATGCAACGTAAAAAACGCACAACGCAAACAGACACGCATACACACAAACATACTCACAGAGACACATAAAAAGCACAGAATAGCACTTTCAAAAAAACAAACCAAATTTTGAAGATACGCACACAAAACACACACGAGATTATTTGTAGTTGAACTTGCGGTGCTATACTCGGCGAACGGGAATTGTGTTTCTCGAAGATACACTTTGGTTTTTGAGTCTCTCTTCCAACACGAAGACACACTTTGGTTTTTGAGTCTCTCTTCCAACACAGCGGGCGTGCGTGTGTGCACAGACGACAGCAGCATAAATATGGCGCCGTTTGCGCCTCATTTGTGCTTCTTCTGAACGGACGTCGTGCTTCATTCGCATTCGCAATACGCACTCATCGGATTCAACCCCCATGACGCGACAACAACAGCGCCGCCCGTCATCCGTCGCACTTGCAACCGACCCGCGTGCATCACGTGCATCACGTGCGTCGCGTGTGTCAGCAAAGTGCGCTGAAATGGGCATTGACGCGTATGATGTGCGCGAGGCGATTGGCAAGGGCGGCTTTGGTTCGGTCTTCCACGCCGTGTCACGTGCCGACGGTGCGCATGTGGCCGTGAAGGTCATTGACAAACGCGCAATGCGCAGCGCACATCTCGTCCGCCGTGTGCGTAACGAGGTTGAGATTCACTCGCTTTTGCGGCATCCGTCCGTGTCGGAACTGCATGATTTCTTTGAAGATTCACGGAATGTGTATCTGGTGCTTGAACTCTGCGACGGCGGGGACCTCGGTCAGTACGTGAAACGCCACGGGGCGCTCTCCGAATGCGATGCACGCCGGCTCTTTGCGCAGGTTGTGGATGGCGTCGCCTACTTGCACTCGATCGGCATCATGCACCGCGATCTCAAGTTGTCGAACATTCTCCTCACACAGGACGACATGTGCGCCAAAATAGCCGATTTTGGACTTGCGGCGCGACTTGACGACGCTAACGATAAGAGAGACACTCTCTGCGGCACTCCCAATTTCATTTCGCCCGAGATTGTCGCGCGGCTGCCGCATGGGCGCGCGTGCGATGTGTGGTCGCTCGGGTGCATTCTGTACACGCTGCTGGTCGGAGTGTCGCCGTTTGAGGGAGAGGGGGTCGAGGCCACTCTTGAGCGCGTGCGACGGTGCGACTATGTCATTCCGTCGACGGTCTCTTCGCAGGCGGCGGATCTGATTTCGCGCCTCCTTGAGAGTGATCCCGAGCGGCGCCCAATACTGAGGGATGTCATTGCGCACCCCTTCCTCGCGGGCGCAATGCCGCTCTTTGGCAGCACTGGCGTGGGCCCCGAATGCAATCCATACGAGACGCCTGTTGTTGCCGGCGGCGCAACAACACTCGGCAGCAGCGTACGTGACAGCGGGCTTGCTAGCTCCCATGTGAGCAGTGTGCGGCGGCGCACCATGGCAACGGACGACGGCAAGCCCGGTGTGAATAGGGAGCTTTTTGCAGCAAAGGCCAAGGGACTGCAAGCGGAGGGTGTGTCTGGTAACCGACAGGGTGACCGCGCCGGCAATTGTCCGCTTGCTCCTCTGAATGGCCGCCGCCTCCGGCCAATGCGCCAGGAGGCGAAAAACGTTGTTCTTGCCGTTGAAACTGGAGGTCACGTGCGTCTTGAGTTTATGCGCGACGGCGCCGTTTACGAGGTGTTCCGGGTGGAGTCCGATGGACTGACGGTGCGTTGCTTGCCCCAATTGATCAAAAATGCCCCGGGGGGGGGGGGGGCTTTTTATTTGGTTGCGTGGGCAGTATTTTTGTAAAATGTGTTTGCTTCTTTTTAAGTACTTTGCATACTCTAACATTATCGGTACAACGCTGCGTGTGTGTGTGTGTGTGTCTTATCACAGATTTCGATCAAGCAAGCGACAGACGTGGCGCAGACGACGTATTCTCTGGAGTCGCTGCCGATTCGCTATCGCCGAAAGTATGCATATGCCGCAAAGTTTTGCAGTCTTGTTCGCTCCAAGACCCCCAAGGTGCGTGCAGAGGTGTCGGCCGTATGTGTGTCTTGTGTGCATGCATGTGTATGTGTCTATTCCTGGTATGCGTGCAACGTGGCGGCGACTGTGTGTGTGTATGTCTGTATCCCCTGTGTGTGTGTGTGTGTGTGTGCGTATGTGTACGTGTTTGTGTATGCGTCTATCCCCCGCCATGCGTGCACGTGGAGGATCTATCCCTGTGCGGGAGTGTTTATGTGCGTGTGTGCGCATTTGTTTTGATAGAGAACATATGGGCAATCGTCTGTTTTTGAAGTGTTGGTGGTTCTGCTTCGTTTGGCAATCAGTCACACACAAAACAGCTGAGTTTCTCACCATTTCTACTTAATCCTCGCAGGTAACTTACTACTCAGATCTCGCCGCGTGCATTCTGTACGAAAACGAACCCTCGCCCGATTTCGAGGCTCGCTTTTACAGCGGCGCGCGACTGCATCGGTCAGCCGTCCTCGTGGCCACTGCCGACACGCACGCACACGCACACTCGCATTCTACCAACAACAACGGTGTTGCTGCGTACGTGTACAAGGTCACCGAGGCCGATGGCACGCAGCACGTGATCGGTGGGTCGACGTCACAGAGTAACATTACGCCGGCTGTGACGCTTCTTCTCGCGCACGCGGCAGAGGGACTGAAGCGATGCGCGGCGATTGAGGCGGGCTTGTCTGCGCTCGAGGGAGCGTCGGGGACGGCGGACACGGCGCCGTCGTTCTTTCCTGTTACAGTCTCACGACGACCGGCAGCTGTCCAGACTGTCCAGACCGCCGCCGAACAGAAGAGCCAATCGGCTCCGCTCCCTAGTGGAACGGACCACAGCGCCCTTGCCAGTCACGTGAGGTCGACGACGCAGCCGCCCCCCACGCACGCCCCGGCTGAGGCGGGATGCACACGTGCCGTGGGTGTGTCGGCTGTGAGCAGCGTCGGCGCGTCGTCATCACGGAGGTCGGCGTCGTCATGCGCGCCAATTGTGTGGGCATCGTGTCTCGGGGGCGTCGTGTGGGGCATGCAGCTGTCGAATGGAGAGGTGTGGCTGCTGTTTGCTGACGGCGTGCGCATGGGCGTGGCACCGAGCGGGTTGCACGTGACCATCGTCGATGCCAAGGGCACTCTCTCGAGGTGCGTTGCGTTGGCTCTCCGCATGTTCAGCTGACTTGCTCGTATTCTTGTGTGCCTGTCTTCTTTTTGTCTTTTGGTCGTGTGAAGTCCATGGGCACAGTGCCTAAGACACTGACTTGAATCCTACATCTTTCAGTCCTGTTATGCTATTTTTGGCCAGCCCAACTCGACCACCAGGTGTATGCAGCTGCTCACGCCCTAATACTTCACTTACCTTTATATATGTATTAGGATGGCCATCGATGCCTCATTGCCGGACGACGCAAAGCGCCGCCTCGCACAACTCAAGCCGCTATTCGACAGCGTGGTTGCGCCCGCGCACACAACGCACCCATGCACGCACCCGGCCTCATCAGTGGTATAGACCTTGCTCTCTCTCTCTCTCCTTCTCTTGTGGAGTCCATGGGCACAGCGCCTATGGCTCTGACTTGAATCCTACATCTCTCTCCCTCTCTTTCTCTCTCTCTCTGTGTTGGAGTCGATGGGCTTATGCCTAAGGCGTTTTGAGTAGTGAAGGTCTCTCTCTCTCTCGCTCTCTCGCTCTCTCTCCCTCTCTCTCTCTCTCTCTCTCTCTCTCTCTCGCTCTCTCTCTTTTACGCCTGTATTTGCCGCTTGTCTGCCTCTGCGTCGTCGTCTAACAGATGTTGTGACTGCTGTGTTTGCGTTGCTGTGCGTTGTATGGATTGCATTAATTGCGTTTTGTCCCTTTGCGTTATCTAAATTAAATTGGCTCTGTATGAGTCGGTCAGTCACTATCGTTGTTCTTCTCGCCATGCCGAGTGGAGGTTGTGGATACAAGTCCATGTGCACGGCGCACAGGGCATTGCTTGTGTGTGTATATGTGTGTGTGCACTTGTTTATGGAATTTTGAAAAGCGGCAAACACATGTTCAGGATATATGCTTTATATACATGCATGCTGTGGCACCGGCAACGCAAATGAAGGAAATTTCAAAAACAAAACAAAACGCACAAGACGACGCAAAGGAAGAAAACGCAAACACCAAAGGCAAACGAGATGCGCACACGAATCGATGGACAAGAGGCAGCAAATATTAGGAGACGAAAGTCGGCGACGCGTTGGTAGAGGTCAGCAGGAGAGCACAAAATACACGGGCAACCCCGGTGCACCTTTGCTACTCGGCTTTTTCCTGTCACCACTGGGCGCGAGTAAGTGCCGACGCTCAGCAAGCGTGGCGCCAATAGCCAATGGTCAATGGTCAATGGTCGATAGATAAAAGACAGGCAATGCAGGCCATATCACGCCATGCAACGGGGTATAGATGCACCAGCGGTCAACAAAGGGACAGATCACGTGTGGTCACGTGGCAGGCAGCCCCATCGGTCATCGAACGGTTGTTGTGCTGACGGGTTTTGGGCGCCGCTGCAGACCCGGAACAAGTGCGACGCCTGCGACGATGGGATGTGCACAGGTGTGTGATGTTGGTCAATGCAAGCATTCATACACATCCACACACACTGATATACACACAGAAACACTGCAACGCATGCCTACATCCACACACACATATACACACATACACACACGCATACACACATATACACACACACATACGCACACATACACACACTGACTGCAACATGCGCATCACAAACACATTGGATAGAGAGCAGACACGGTCTTTGCAGCACGTGACCAACCTTGCGCGAGAGGCCACTCGTCCGCCCCACCCATTCCCACCCCGGATGGCGTCACGGTCTGGCGGCGATTTACGGGTGTGTACGACTGCAAAGTGTGGAAACACAATCACAGTGTCAAAATAAACAAACACAACACAAAAGCGGTGCGCGGATTGCTTGCGCAGTACCGAGGACGATGGAGAAGGACGCTGCGAGCTCTGACTATGAGAATAAAGCATCGACGTGTCGATGTGCGGCCTATCCCGTACTCCCAGTAATCCCCGGTAAGATAATCCCTAATAATCCCGTCTAGTCCCATGTCATCAGCGGTCAATGGACGGCACGCACACACTACTCACCCTGGACCCCGATGATCCCACCCGCGGCTGCTGCTGCTGTGCGCCACTCGGCCGCTCGTGCAGCTGGGTGCGCGAGGATGGGCGTCGCTGGGGACCCGTCGGCGACTGGCGCCTGCACACAACGCCACACACACCACACAACAGCAATCAACATACATGGCATTGTGCAATCAAAGTCAGACACTGTCTGTCATGTGCGTCGATTCAACGCTCACGCAGACAAGAAGAGACATACACAGGGACATGACAGGGTGTTCGTAGGATTGCATAAAGATGTGCACTAGGATTCAACACAAGTGACCGTCACAGGACGTAACATAAAAAATGCACGAGCAAAAACTCATAAAGAAACACTGATGCATGTGGGATCATTAGGTTAAGTGTCATCGGCACATGCCCTGGACTCTACAATAACAAAACACAGAGAGGGGGACTGGCGGCCATTACGTACCCTGCATACACCGCAGAGTTCACGGCGGTCTCACTGCGAGCAGACGACACGCGCTGTGTCGCACTCGACGACGCACGGCCGCGCCACAACTGGGTTGGTGGGTGGGTATGTTGGGAAATGGACAATGGTCAGACAAACATACAATGCAAACAAATGCAAAAAAATGCACAAAAAAATGCAAACAAATGCAAACAAATGCACAAAAAAAAGGCGCCGACTCTACTGCCGAGTGCATCGCCCACTGTAAGCACTCACCGGCGGACTGCCAGACCGGTGCGGATCGCCGTCACCGCCATACGGAATCCCCTGCACAAAGTCGGTCAGTGCAAGGCTCACAGTGCTCGGCACGGACGCAATCTGGATGACCCCATTGCCCCCATTGCCCCCAGCCCCCACAGGCAGCCCATCGCGGGATATTGGGGGCAGTCGTCGCTGGGATCCGTTGCTCGTTCCCGGTCGAGAGCCCCAACCCACGAGCGGAGTGGGAGACCCGGCGTTCGACGGAACAGGAGACGGCGACTTGGCCGGCCCCATGTGGTAACTCGTACCCCGCAGTATGCTCTCCGATATGCCGCCATTGCCCGCGTTGCCCGCGTTACCGCCACCCGCACCCGACACCCCGATGTTCCCGAGTGGGCCAACGCCCCGCTGACCCGGTGACCCACCCACGGGCTGCGACGGCCGCCGGGTGCGCTGAATGGGCAGTCCGCCCGCAAGTGCCACGGCGTCTCTCAACTGGGACTGCTGCTGCTGCTGTTGCTGCGTCTGGCCGTAGCGGTACACCACCCCCGGCCTGCTTTGCTTGCCCGCCGACTCCACGCGCACGGTCGCCGCGCCATAGCCCCCCGATCCCGGCCGCGATCCTCCCCCTCCAACATCCAGGGTTGACGAGGCCTTTCCACCACCCGCTGCACCACGTGAGTTGAGCGCGAGCGGCCGAATGGTCATTGCATTCACAAGGGCGATGCCGTAGTCCGTGCCTGTCGCCGACGACGCCGAGCCGCTGCGACCATACGCACCGCCACTTCCCACGCGACTTCGGTGGAAGTTTCCGCTGCCGATCGGAGCAATACCACGCGAGGCATTTCGTGATTGGAGGGGAGGGTCTCTCTGTCGTGATGTCTCTGTTGAAGGAAAGAGAGGGGGGTTAGAGGGGG
>CALSCR010001955.1:0-10373 GCA_943704495.1 Pigoraptor chileana
TGTGTGTGTGTGTGCGTGTGTGTGTGTGTGTGTGTGTGTGTGTGTGTGTGTGTGTGTGTGTGCGTGTGCGTGTCAGTGTGTGTGTGTGAGTGTGTCAATGACTATGTGTGAGGTAGAAAGTCATGAGTAGCAATATTGCGTCACACAGGGATGCTACTCACGGCAGAAGGAATGTGAACTTGGACGACAAGGCGACCCAGAGAGGCTGCATGGAGAATAGTATGCGATGCATTTGTACAAAATTGCATCAGGACACACCAAGTGAGTTTGCTGCAGTGTGTGCCCGTATGTGTGTGTTTGAGGGAAAATAGTGGCGTATGCATTCACGATCGATGCGTGCAGCTACTGCCACATACACGAAAATGTATGCACGTGTGCCCATCGCATACCTTTACAAGTGGCACTGCCTGGGCTTGCACAATCTTGTATTCGGCAAAGTCAACGTCGAGGGCAATCACATGGCTCACAAGCCCACCAAAGTGGGGCTCGATCGACCCGCCTTTGGATTTGATGAGACTACGCACGGATACCGCAAGCTTTGCAATGAAAGCAGAGGAAGATGCGAATGCAGTTGCAGTGTTGGTGGTGTCGGTGTTGGTATGTCAGCAGTCGTCACGAAGTTGGGAGGAAGAGGGGGGGAGGAATCGCAGTGGCGGCGGTTTGGAGGCGGGGAAAGCAAATGTCCAAAGCGAGCGTCACACACACACATTGCCGAAGGAGTGGAGAATCGCCTTCCAGTAACGTGTAACGGATAGGGTATGTTGCGAGTGATGCCTGACTGAGTGTAAGTCGCTCAATTAGAATGCGCATTTGTGACCCAAAATGCACCCACCGTTTCCGGCAGATTCGGCGCCAAAAAGGCAACGACGTCTGCGAAGACCGGACGCATCATCTCCCTAGCGCCAGTGCCCCCGGTGTGATGCGTTGTCGTCCGTCAGCTCGAATCATGCAACTGCACACGTTACTCCATTGCAAGTGGTAATCACTCCCTACGAAACAAGCAGAAGAAAAAAGAGCTATTAACACAAAGAAGCAAATGTTCTTATGTGTATATATATATATTATATGCATGTATGTTGTGGCTATGTCTGCTTGGTGTCGCCATCCCGCCAGCACTTCCCGCCATTTCATGAATCAGGAATTGGTCACGTGGTCGCGTACACCTTAACTCCATATGTGGATACAACGCCCAGCAAAACACCAAATATATACATAAAATGACATCTGGAACTCAGGTCACGTGCCCGTGTTTACCGAAACAGTCTGATTAGTGAGCTGTTTAGAACTATGATGGCGTCACTGTCCACTGACACAGACTGAGGTAACATAATGCGCACGACTTCTTCTTTTACATTGTGTATTACGAATTTCTCTTGTCATCGGCAGAGAGTGCGAGGATCACGTCGAGCGTGTCCTGAAGCATAACGGTCACTTGTGCGTATGTGACATCCTGCGAACTCGCCGCGGCTGCATCATGGCAACCGGCAGCTGCAGGCAGTAACTCTGTTGCATGTGCGTCGGCACGCAGCGTCCGTGTGGAGCCGGCAGAGGGATCGTCTTGTGTAAGTGTACGCGCCCCTTCGATTGTGGTGATGACATCTTGAAGCATTCGTGCAAAAAACGACGTCCTTAAAGCGTCCCTTCTGTGGCCTGCCAACCGAATGCGCTCATTCTCTTCCGCCTGATCCTCCGCGAAAGCACGCATCTGTTCCGTGATGTCGCGCGTTGTGTTTGTGAAACCGACAATCACGCCTTGCCCTCCCCGCACGGCTCGTATCGTGACGCTTGCCGAATATACGCTCTCATCACTCCGCACCCGGTCAGCAACCTCGTCGTATTCGCCGTGCATACGGGCATGCTGCAGGCTGCGTGAAGGAAGATCGCTTGCGACATCTTTGAGTGGGTAGAGGCACTCAAAGGACCGACCAACCACTTGATCGGCAGTGAAACCGGTCGCATCTGTCAGCGCGTCGCTCCAGGTTAGTATCTTTCCACGCGTGTCCAACCGAAAGGCCGAGTCTATGTGTGACGAGTGAGACACATCTACACCTTCAATAGCGTCGCTTTGCAACGCGTGGATGATGCGACCGTGACTCTGATCCACTGCGGATGTACGTTGTGTGTGGTGAGCGTCAATCAGGGGCATTGGTGTCGGCATTTTCTTTTAGTTCTTTTTGCGTTCTTCCTATGTGTTTGTGGGAGCCGACGCAAGTAAGTTGTGAATTGTTGGTAAGCGTTTTAGTGTGCACGGCGTGCTCTTAATGGCAGGATGTTTCGGTATCTCATCGGACAGAGTATTTGCAGTTGCATGTCAGTTCAGATTGAAGAGTGGCGTTTAAAATGGTGTGTATGTGTGTGTGTGTGTGTGTGTCTCGTGTTGAATTGGTGTAACATGCATACTATTATGCCGGTTGGGATCACATTTTCGCCGTATCAACTCACACTGTAATTCAAGCGACGTCTTCACTTCGCTGCAACGGCGGATATTTCAACCAGTGAATCTCAGCTCGTGATAGAAGTCAGACTATATTTTGTGCAGTCTTGCCGAGCTGTTTCTTGTCGATGTCGATGCCGTCCTGGTCATGAAAGGTCCGCCTCTCGTTCTGGTGATCTCTGAGGGAGTTCTACAAAAGCTTGCGCGTTATCGACACTCGGTATCGCTGCCAGTTAGCGTATTAAATCAGAATCATAAATCAATAATCAGCTCCGGTGCAGTGTATCAGTACTGACGGCGATGACCGGTACAAGGGACTCAGTGTGAGGCACCGTGGGTAGGGGATACTGATTGGTGCGAGCACAGACCACCTTGGATGCGTGCGTGTATGTGGTGTGCAGTGTGTGTGTGTTTGTTAATGCCGGTATGCGTCGTGACTGCTTGTGCATGTCACAATATGACCGTAAATGATCCAGTGACATTCAGAGTTGATTGCGTTGGTAACAACCTCAACTGCTATTCCAGGGAACACAATTGTGCTCAGGTTGCAAATTTGTCACTTGCAGCTGGCAATTTCCTCAACTGGCCGTTTGCATTAAAACCGAAACCGCAAGAAATCAGCTGTCTTTACCTCCAAACATGATATACGTGACTGGCGCGCATGCCTCGACGGAGGTGGGGGAGGAGGAGAACAGGTGAGGGCCCTATTCTTTACCTCGGGAAGTGCCCCTGTCAATGTTACGATACTAATCGGTTCAATTTCCGTGGCACCGAAAGGGGGGAAATGACGAAAAGACCAATTTTCTCAGACCCTTTTCTCACAGTTCATGCTGATATACGTTACACGCAAAAACCCGAACCGGTAAGGATTAAGAATGTAAAGATAGAGCTGTCGGTGCCTTACAATTGAACTGACATTGCAGCTCCACCACATGAACAGTCGCTTTTCAGATGGAATGACAGAGTTCCGCGCCAGTTTGGAACAACTGATGTCGCCGCCGAATCAATTATTTGTAAGAACAAGCATGGCAGTTCAACGTCACGGCCGTGACATCAGATGCTGACCCGAACGGCCTGAAACGTCAGCGAACCATACAAAGCAACTGTAGTCCTGAGTCCGTACTCTGGTCAGCCTTGCCCGGTTTATTGAACGCCAGTGTCATCGGCAGTGATTATGGTATAATAAAACCTCAGTATGGGGCGTGCCAACAGCGAGCGGGCGGCGCGTGCGCGGAGCGGATGGGATCAATACTGCCCGAAACCCCTGGTCAGTCCGCCTGTGAAACCCGCCTCTTCAGGTGGGGCGACCAATTTAAGCAGTGCCAAAGCATACTGAGTACTTGTTAGTCTTGAGCAGTGCATCCGCATTCAACTGAGCTGACCATGACGGGCGGGGGCTAACTGCCACTGGCCGAACCAAGAGCTGTCCGTAGACGAATCCTCTTATTAAATTCAGTATGGCCAGTTGCGTCAGTGATATATAATATATTACTGAAACTGCTGAAAGTAACTTTGTCGTCATATTCAGTGTCACCTGGAGCTGAGTACAGTTAGTGTGCAGCGACCCGCACCGCGAGCGGACGCCGGGTGCCGCTTCACGGCAGACGCACTTATTAATAATATCACCTGCTGCTGTGGAACATGACGTTTCATGACGTTGATGAATGTTAGCAATATTTATCCTTATTGTATGGAATGCCTGCACTGCCGAGCCGCGTCGGAGAACCGAACCAAGCGGCTGCGGGCTCGCTCAGCCGACGCGACGGCTAACTTACACGACTGACCGAGTACCCGAACTGAACTGCCAGTAGTGAATGCCAAATTGCATCCATGATATAATGCGGCTGGGACACACTGCACCAAGCCAGCGTGATCACGAACGGGATGACCATTTTTGATGTCATGATCGCACACATACTAAGTTCAAACCGCCGTCGGTCGCCGGGCTGCTCAATGTGCATTCACCGCATTCCACAGGGTGAGCGGGCATTTCTCGGGTCAGTAACCGGCCAGTGTGTCAGTGGGGTGGTGACAGGCCGGTTTGGTTTTTGGCACCTGATTTTCAGGGGCCGAAGTCGGTGTCAGTGACCGAAAGCATTTCAACAGAGTTGAATTTACAACTGATCCCCGACCAACAGACTGGAAACCGGGCGTCAGTGCTGGCGGCTAGTGGAGCCGCAGAGACGATCACATTATCACATGACATCAGCGGCCGCGCCGGCTCCGGGAACTGATCAATCCAGTGACGGAAGCAAACAGTGCCGGCCGACTCTCCGGAGGCCCAGTTATATTGTCTATTCCTCGGCGGGCTCCCCGGATTCCCTTTTCTTCCAATGCCCAATGAAAGGCAAAGTGGCCATGATATCCGCCGTCTCTCAGCCCGCCGGTGGCAGAAACTGTCCGTGGCTGACTGCCAGGTGCCTTACCAACTTCATATAATATTACTCGGAGGCATCCGTTGCGGCGCGGCCCGCCGGATCCCTATGTGATTCCCTACTTCGGTACATCCCGGCAATCAAATCGAGCGTAGACTGAAAATTATTTAGATATGGAAAACAACACCCAATGGTGAGTCATACTTCTGATTGCACGGGGCAAGTTATTGCGGTCAATTAGGCCGCCGGCCGCGGCCTGGCCGGCGCCGGGCGTGGACCAATGCCGACCAGGGCCGACGCTGATCGCCGGCCAGTGACTGAGAGTGCCCGCCAAATTTCATATCAGTCAGTGCCGGTGCTGGTGAGACTGGATCCGCGTGCCCATGCGGCGCGGCGGCAGCGTCACTGCTGGCCCGGGCGTCAGAGCTGCTCTCGGAGTCACTGTGAGCCTGCCGGTAAGATTCCGGCAGAAGCCGTCGATTGCAATGAGTTCTGACACGGCGACGGCTCGGGTGCCCGCGGTGGGCCATTCCATGCTACCGTCTGCCGGCTGCTGGCCGAAGTGCTGATGCCGGGCTGACGGTCATCGTTCGCCGGACCCGCGGCTTTCTGCCTGCGGCTTCCTGGGGCTGCCTCGGACCGGGGCAGTGGAGACTGGGACTGCTGACCAGGCCAGAATTCGATCACGTGACCCACTAAGTAAATCGCATACTGCCGGTCACGTGATTCGGATATGACTCATAGACTGGCCGACTGCGTGTGTGTGTGCGTGGCACAATAGTCGTGTGTTTCAGGCAATCTCCGACAACAGTGAACAGTTTTCATCGGCAGCCCTTTGATCTCATTATCGTCTCTATATTTCACTTTCTTGATTACAAGCCATATCATATATTTTTTAAACCTTTTTCGGTGTTGTTGCGGGGCAACTGTTGTCGTTGCTACGCAAAAAACAGGGCGCCATTTGAACTTATGCCGACCGTTGCCGCTGCCGCTGCCGTTGCCAGGGTCCGTTCTGTGTCCCTCTGGTCGCCGCCTGCGCTGAGGTTTGCCGTTGCGCCATCTCTCACACGGAAAATGAGCGCGATTGCACACCAATCATCGCACGTGGCGGACACGTTGCATCCTCGCCAGCGGCTGCTCGTTGGGCGAAAGCGGATGGTCGGCGCACCTTACGCCGACAACAGCGTACTCGTTGCATTCACGTCCGGCATTGCATCCTCTCCTACGATTCAACAGAGACTGATGCACCAAACTGCACAGGGAATGGCTGATGCATCCCATCGCAATGACCGCGTGAGAAGCGCACCTTCGCGGTCGCGAACGCTGTCCGAGGGTGACGCTTGGCGGGAAGACGTAACGGCATTGTCTGTTGTTTCTCTGCAGCCAACTCGATCGCGCGCGCTATCGGCTGTTCAATCTTCATCCTCGTCTGGCTGTTCAATTCCATTGAGAACAGCGCACACGCCGACAACTACATCACAGAAGGCAATAGCGCCGACGCGGGCGGAGGCGATGCAAAAATCTCCGTTTCGGGGAAGTTATGCTCTTTACGGTGCGAATTGGCTAAGCGCAGGCGTTGGCTGGATGCAATTCTCTACTGCAGCGGGTGGACGGTGTGTATCCATGCGTGTGTGTATGTTTGTTTGTGCTTATGTGTGTGTGGTATGCGTCTGTGTGTGCATGTGCGCGTGCGTGTGCGTGTATGTGCGTGTGCGTGTATGTGTGTGAGCGTATGTGTGTGTATGTCTGTCTGTCTGCGTCTGCATCTGCTTTTAATGTTTCAGTTTATATATACGTCTGTCGTGTTCTCTCCTATTCTATTGGTCGCACTCCGATCGATACTCAACACCCCGCTGTAAACACAGAAAACACATCACGCTTCACGTTTACATCCCACAATGAGTAGCGATGAGTGTATGTATTGAGAATCCACCCTTTCTTTCCCTTTTCCCCACGCAACCGTCCGTATTATATTATGCCCATCCGACAGACATTCGAACGGTAAATCACATAAAAAGGCGACGGTGCGATTCGACGACAGATTGGAATCTGCATCCACAAACAGCATAACTGGCTTTGTCACAGAGCATCTCGATCGCACAAAAGATTCGCCAAGGGAGAATGTGAGTGGCTATGTTTAGTTGTTCACGCACGCATACGCTTGATGTAGCGTGTTTACATTTGTGTTTCTGACTTGCATTGATCATCTTTTCTCATCTCTCACTGTCTTGTTTCATATGTGTGTTGTGGTCGTCCCATGTTCTGTCTGCATTCAATCTGTGTGCGTTCAGATCCTTTCGAGTGCGGTTGTTGTGAAAATTGAGCAATTGTCTGCGAATGTAAAGCGATTCGAACTGAAGGTTGAAGAGCCCGAATTCAAGTTTAGGCCTGGGCAGTGGTGAGTGAGTGTGTGTGTGCGTGTGCAGAAATGATGTGTTTCCTGTTTGTGTTGGTGTGTGCATGCATCTGTGTGTGTGCGTGTGCAGAAATGATGTGTTTCCTGTTTGTGTTGGTGTGTACATGCATCTGTGTGTGTGTATATATGCGTGCATGGCAGTACATGTATGTATGTGTGAATGCGTGTATGTATATACGTTTGTATGTATATTCGTGTATGTCTGTTTGTGTATGTATGTGTATGTGTGTGTGTGTATATTGTGCATGTCAGTGTATGTATGTATGAATGTGTGTATGTATATATTTGTGATGTGTGTGTGTATATATGTGTATTACGTGCGCGTATGTTTATGGGTATGTGTCTGTGTGTGTTTGTTTGTGGGACAATGGGGAGCGCTTTTTCCGTTTCATATCATATCATGGTGTTAATATACTAAGACCAGGATGCATTTTTTGTTTCCATCTTATGCGCAGGGTTGATCTTTTCATGCCATCCGTCACTGCAGTCGGGGGTTTTAGCATATGCTCCACGCCCCGGCTGCTGCGCGAGCAACGTCTCATCGAATTAGCCGTCAAGGAAAGCAATCACATTCCGGCAAAGTGGATGCATAACGAGTGGGTACCCTTGTACATCTGTATAATACATGTATATTTAGATATGTATATTTGTGTTTGTGTGTGTGTGTGTGTGTGTGTGAAAGCTTGTACCTCCTTTATGCGCCTTGTGCACCCCACAACACAGCGGGACGAATTGTTACTGTCTATTCATCCGTTCCATTGAGCTTTCGACGGACAGTGTTTTTTTCGCACATTAAGCCAATCGTCTTCTCCATGCCTAATGCGGACAGATGCAAAGTGGGATCGAACGTCTCGCTTCGTGTTGGCGGCAACTTCCACTGCGATGAGGGCATTTCCCATAATACGCTTCTTGTTGCGGGGGGAATCGGCGTCACGCCACTGCTGTCCATGTTCAGGTATGCGTGCTGCCAACTGCCTTTTATGGCTCATCACGGCCGAGTTCTGCCATGTTGGGATGCATGCGGCGTGTCTTTGTGTGGTGGAATGGTCTGTGAACATTGTATTTGTCTTTCTTCCTTTCGTATGTGTTTATTGTGTCGATGCCACGAGGCAGAGAGTCTAAAGACACCGCTTTGAATTTCTTTTTTGTTTAGTAAAGTGCATTGAATCTCGTGTTGCTGTCCGTTCTGCACATTTTGCGCACACAACAAGCAATGTGCACCTGAATCGACACGTTATGTGTGTGTGTGTTATGTGTGCTCTTCTAATTCCATGGATGCCTGGACAACAATAGGTATTTCGACGATTGTCTGAAGGGACTCGAGGGTGACGCGCTATTCGAAAAGTCAAAGAATCGCAAGGTTGTCTTCCTTTACAGTGCACGGAGCGTCGATGATCTGCAATATCTGGTATGGTTCAGCCGCTCCCCTGATTTGCCTTGTTTGGAGACTTACGTATCGTTGATAGTGATTCTGATTATACGTCTTCTGCGTCTTCTTGCGTGTTTTGTTGCAAATGGTATGAGATGATAATATCACAATCATCCTAACAAGAATGTTGACATTTTCATACTTGTGTGTGTTTATGTGTGTGTGTGTCTGTGTGTCTGTCTATGTGTTGTGTTCTCGTGTGTGCAACGCAGGATGACATCATTGGGGCTTGCCTACGTCACGACCAATTTGAATGCCGGTTTGTTGCGTCATCAGCGGCAGGCAGCCAACCCACATCCAGCGCCGTCAAGATTCCCGTTGGATTGGTGCGCGACCACACTCGGATCGATGCCTCTGTGCTTGAGGAGTGCATGGGATTGTTTCCTGCATCCTCTGCACGCGCGGATGTCGTCGCCTATCTGTGTGGTCCCCCCACAATGAGCGAGGCAGTGGCGCAGTCGCTCGTGGACGTCGGCTTGAAGCGGGAGAATGTAAAGTACGAAAAATGGTGGTGATGGCCCAAAAGGGCTGTAGCTTCTCCAAAGGAAAACACACAGTGATATGATTGATTAATTATGAAACTCCTGTATAAAATAATGCTTTGTGTGGAGTGTGTCCATACTGATGCAACAAAGGGTCAGTCCGTTACTCTCCGAATGCAATCGGAAGGTCACATTAGTAGTCACCGACAGTGGCACCCTTCGTCATGAAGCAAGGAGTGCAATTACGGATTGCGGCAATTCTTTACAAATTGATGCACAACACAGAGTGCGGTAAATGCAATTGCGACTTTCCAAGTAATGATGACGACATCTCGACAAATTGGAATGGCACTTTTTGCGCTGTGTCGTCTCGGCAACCAACAATACAAATGCATCGGTACAACCACTGGTTTAATTTAGGGCGCTTCCAAAACGCACACTCAAAAACACCAAAAAGGGGAGCGCCGTGTGCATTGATTCGGGGTGAGTGACAATGAACAGACCTCGTGGGTGGGAATATCAGTATAGACGCAGCCCACAGACTCGTCCAATGATAACATATGGGGGAAGCACGCAAGACAACAACCAACAAACGCAGACCCGTACAATGCACTGAAAGTACATCCCACGCTCCACAGTTACGTCCCCACAGACATTTCTTCAATCCTCGCTGCTTTTTTAATTTCCCTGTGGTGGCGTGGCGGATGCAGCGCCACACGCAGCACCGCCACCAACACCCACACTGGTCGTTGCCTTGGAGGTCACGTGCCCATGCGAGTCACAGGATGCCTTGTGCTTGCTGACGCCATGGGACTCCCACCCCCGTATGCGCGACGGGCAGCTTGTTCCCGCCTCGGGAAGCCTACTGATGAGGAAGAAGCCACGTGACCGCGATGTGATTGGGTCGTGCACGAGCATGGCCTTCCACAGGAGATCCACCTGTGGGGATACACGCCACAAAGAAAACAATGGAAGAATGGGAAATGTTATTGTTGTTATTGTGGTTGTTGTTGTGTTTGTTGTTTGTTGTTGTGTTGTTGCGAAGTGGCAGACTCCCATTTGGCGATGATAATTGTGCTCGGACAACAGTGAAAAGAGAAATTGATATTATAATCTTGTCAGCGTGGCTTGCTATTCTGCTTGTTTTTATCAGCGTACACACCACACACACACACACACACACACACACACACACACACACACACACACACACACACACACACACACACACACACAC